>CAIGRT010191189.1:0-11271 GCA_903798405.1 Fraxinus platypoda | reverse complement strand
AAGTATTGATTACAAAGAGCATTATACCTTAAAATGGAAATTTACTCGGCAATATGAAGCCAAGTGGACAAACAGGAGACCATGCTAAAAAAAAAATTACATTCTAACAATATGATTCCCTATGATAGACCACGTGAAAAATCAAATTTGAGGAACATTCTAGGAATATCCACGAGCAAATAGAACATGGTCACAATCAAAGTCTCAAGCATTTTTTTCCTAACTATCGAAGAAAGACCATGTTAAAAATGACACTCCAAAAAACCCATTGAGTCACCATCATCCACCCAAAGATGAGAAATCCAAACACTAGGGCCAAATCTTCATCGCCAGAAGTAGAACATTTCTTGTTAACGCAGTGAAGAATGTGGAATGCTTCTCGGATAATATGATTCAAAGCACTCCTGGGATCTTATCCCACATACCGACACCTAATTCACCTTATCAAATCCATAAACATTGGGCACAAAAAAAAGAGACCGGAGGACCCCCCCCCCAATTTCATTCTAACAAATAAATCAATTTAAATCAAGAAAACAATGTGTAGTCTTGCTTGTTCTTTTCTTGTTCCACCTCTAAACTAAGCATGGTCGATATCATAAATATACATTTTATAATAGAACCAATTATAAAGTTCAATTACAGAAAAGTAAAATAAAATTTGTAGCTTGTTTTAACCAAAAACAGGCCCTCAAAAAATACCACCAGAAGAACTGTCCCTAGCTAAAACCAAGTAATGTGCAACTTTTAAGAACAAAACTGACTTGCAACGGAAGAACTCCAAAATGGAGGACAAGGTACACAGAAACAACAAACAAGAAAATCCTAATTCGGAGATTGCTATGTTATTGACGAAGAATTGAGAAAAAAAAATCACCTTCCATTCACTCCTCATGAGCTCTCTCGGTATCCCGTACATCCATGGGTTCGAGGAAAACCTCCTTAGTATTCGTCTGGCTGAGGACAAAAGACTGTTCCCATCACCGTTTTGACCACTTCCCTGGAACCCGTTGTTCCGGACTGTTAAAAACTACTCACTCCTTCCACTTCATTAGAAGTGGCTGGCATGGCCACCACATTGGAAGAGCTGTGCCGCCAGCTGCCAAATAAAGCGGCATTCCACGATCATCTAGAGGAAATTATATTACACATTTGTCCAAGACTGGCTATTAATAAAATCTAGCAATGAACACATTAGAGGAGAAATAGATATGAATAAAAGCCAAGTTCAACTGACTATATTTCCAGCTTTAAAGCATGTTTTGAAGTTGTTTATAAACAATTTAAATTGTAAATAGATAGAAATGAATGAGGATAAGTGGATAGTATGTATGGATCCATGAAATATGTGTCTAAAAAGGGTTGTTTATAAACCATTTATAAACAATAGACAAACAAGGACTAAAAATTCAATTCGTGCTCTTTCAATTCAGGATGCTAGTTCATGCATTCTAATTAGTATTGTGTGAAGTTGATTTTTTGAGAAGTGATCTCATGAAAAGTAATTTCTTTGAAAAATATGTAGTTAAAAAATACGTAAAAGGTATGGGAAAATGTGAAAAATGATTTATTTATTTTTTAGAATATGGGGGAAAAATGAGGAAAACCGTTTTGAGTGCCCAAAACATTTCTTAAATAGTTTCTGAAGTGTTTCAGTTTCTGAAATGTGCACGAATTGGACTTTATTGTTCAAAAATTCCTTGCAATCTAGGTTTTAACAATGGCTTGGTAAGGAAAAGTATTCAATGGCCTTTGATATCACAGTATATAATTTAACCAAACTGCCCATAGATGTTAGTTCCCTTCAGACCCATATGCATTGCAATCAACTGGGTGATAAGAACAAACACTAAAGAAGCATCTAGCCGGCATCATTTGCGTAGGAGAATATACAGACAAGAAGTAACAATGACGGAAACAGAAATATAATAAAAGAGACTGCACACACCTGAAGTACCATGGTCTGATGTCCGGAATACAACAAATAAATTTGTCACAACCTCAACCGAGCAATTGGAATGACCTGTACAACAGTAACTTAACATGAATCACAAGGCCCAAAGATAGTATTAACCTCTATAAATCTGAATTTAGTTGACGCTAATGGGAGGCCCAGAGACTTGACACGGATGAACTTTATAACGTCAACATCATCATTCTTGTTAGTAACTAAACTGCCTTTCAAATGTATACCAGAATAAATAAGGTTCAAGTTGCAATTGAATATTTATTTCCCTTGTCATACACTCGGATATAGTGACTCCGTGGCACGAAGCAATTCATACTTTGTTGGAATTTACAAAAGCTCAAATGGGACCTAAGGAAGCTCAATGACAAGCACATCACACATATTTCCTCAAGGGCCGAAAATGCTACTAGGATGTTGAAATTGGCACAATTGGAGCTACAAGATGATCTCACCAACATGCAACTACAAAGTGATGTGACACGTTGGAAAAAAGAAGCCATTCATCTTTGTGAAGCAGAGAGGAGCTTATATTATCAACAAGTGTGTCTATCTCAAGAATAGTGAGAAGTGTACCAAGTTATTTCACTCGTTTGTTAATAGAAACACTAAAAGGAATTACATTGTAGCTGTACAAGGATGGTTCATATACTACTTCCCATAAAGAGGTGGCGGATGAGTTCATTCACTTTTATAGTGAACTGCTGGGAAAAGATGGCTTAATGAAGCCTATCGATGTTGATTTTTTTAGTCTTGGACCCGTGCTATCTATGGAGAATGCTAAGCTACTTGACCACGATGATTCGAGGCAAGAAATCAAAGATGCTTTATTTAATATTGGTGATGACAAGTCACCGGGGCCAAACAAATATACATCTTGCTTCTTCATGAATTCTTGGGATATTATTGGTGATGAGTTCATGGGGGCAATTGAAGAATTTTTGACATCTATTTCTCTTCTCAAGCAAACGAATCACATGGTCATTGTTGTGGTTCCCAAGGCAAATCATTCTACATCTGTGGGAGACTATCGACCAATCGCATATTGTAATGTGTTCTATAAAGTAATCACAAAAATCCTTGCATCTCCGTTGGGGGCCTATCCTTGGGTCCATTGTGGATCAAGCTCAAGGTACATTTGTGGAAGGTAGGAGTATGACGGAAAATATCCATCTTACTCGAGAGCTTTTAAGACAATACAATCATGGTTGCTCTTAGATGCCTTCTCAAAATTGATCTCAAGAAGGAGTTTGACTCGGTCAATTAGGACTTTCTCAAGGATGTGCTTAATGGATTTGGCTTCCCCACGAAGTTCATAGGTTGGATGATGGAATGTATTTCTACTCCTTCATATTCAATTGCGCTCAATGGTGGCCTTCATGGATTCTTTAAAGGGAAAAGGGGCTTCGTCAAGGTAAACCTTTATCTCCATTTTTATTTTCATTTGCTTCAAATATTTCTCAAGAACTTTGAAGGGAGTTACAGAGAATAGTGAGTTTAACTATCATGCCAAATGGGGCCCTTTAAAAAGTACACACTTGCATCTGCGGATGATTTAATGTTTTTTTGCTATAGGTGATCCAATTTCGGTTGGCATCTTGATGGATGGATTGCCTAATTTTGGAGACATTTCAGGATTAAGGTTGAATGTTAGCAAGTCTAGCTTGTATACTATGGGAATTCATGGGCAAGATCTTGAGGAGATCTATGAATTGACTAATATGTCCAAAGGTTCCATGCCTTTCTGGTACTTGGGAATCCCACTTGCAGAGGGGAAGTTGAAAATCATCTATTATGACTCATATCTCAACAAAATCACAGCTTATATTTGTGCATGGTATAAGGCATCTTTGTCCTATGCGGGTAGAGCGGAACTGAGCCGTTCTCAAGGAGTGATTTTGGCCTTTCATCTTTCCAATCTCAGCCATGGTTGCTACAAAGATCACTAGCTTATGCCACAACTTCCTTTTGGGTAAAGTTTGCTTGCCAAAAGATGAGGGTAGGCTCGGATTTAGAGACATAAAATGCAGGAATTCAGCATTGCTCTCAAAATCTCTTTGGAATATCCATAGTAAGAAAGACGCATTATGGATTAAATGAATAAACAAATTTACCTCCATGGGGCTAGTATTTGTGGGTATATGGTAAGGAAAGAGCACTCTCCCTTGATCAAGAAGCTGTTGGACATTCGTAATCAGCTTAGAGGGCCGAAAATCGCTGGACGTGCTGTTGTTGATAGGCTGTCCAATTGGACAGCTTCTGGCGGGTTTTGCATTGGGAGTGCATATCAGTTTTTCAGGCCGAAGGGAGAGAAAAAGACCTGGACAGGGGAGATTTGGAGACCATATCTCACTTCAAAACACTCCTTCATGTTGTGGTTGGCTGCGCAATCTAAGCTCCTTACAAAGGATAAATTGATGCATCTAAACTTCGACAAGACGTGTTTTTTTGTGCCTCAAACCTTGAAACAGGTCAGCACTTGTTTTTTCAGTATGTTTGGACTTCTAGCATCTGGGGACAGATCAAAGGTTGGTTGGGAATGAGGAAATCAATGACAAAAATACTTGGCGCATTGAAGTAGATGAAGAAAGAAGCCCGAGGCACATCATGGCAATCTAAAACCAAGAAAGTTGCATTTGCTTGCACGGTCTACCAAATTTGGATGGCGCGGAATAGACTGATTTTGGAGGATCTTAAATCATGTATTGATAGCATAGTGAGAAGGATTGAAACAAATGTATAGTCTTTTTTTTTTGTATCATAATGTTTAGTTCATGTTGAGTCTCTAGTCATGAGTTGATAGATCTTCGTCGTTTGTACATTTTTTATCTTCGTTTGCCCAGGTATGCCCGGAGTGCTTGTACATGAATTTTGATCAATAGAATTTACATTTACCGATAAAAAAAAATGCATAGGGATCATCAAGCAAAAGGGAAAAATATGCTTCAGCTCTATTGGGAATTAAAACTTCAGCCCATGTTTGTCTACCATTCTCCAAAACCTCTTTTTTTTAAAACTCATTTTCAACCATACATTCTCAGATTAAAATATTTTGCACGTAAACCCAAAACTTTTCCCACTTTTAACCACATGTTCTCCAAAAAAATCAGTATTCGAAACCCCCCCCAAAAAAAAAAAAAACACTATTTTAATTAGGCATCAAACAGGGCTTTGTTTGTTCTTGTTTTGCTTCAGCTTGCAAATTATGCTCAATTTTCTTCTTGCTGCCAGACATTTCAATCTAATTGTAAAAATTAATATCAAGTAAAAACTTTGGCAGGCATCTATCATCACAACCTAGATAAAAAGTTGAGAAATTAGAATTTTCAAAATTTAGCAATTTGGGCAACAGCCAAGTTGCAGACAAAAAAATCTACACCGTCGACGTTCAAGCATAGATTTAATATCCAAAAACCAGCAGGCCTAAAGAACATTCATTAGTCTTCACATCTAATCTCGGAAATTAAATTTCTGATACCTATATTTATTTGAAGCTTTAAAGATTCTTGTAAAGAAAATCTGTGGGTTAAGCATAATGTAAACGTGAACACGGCGCGTTTGGCATGCACTAGTCAACATCGCTATAGAGAATTACAAACAAGATTTTAAGTTCGTTTGTTTTTTATTCAATATTGTCAAGTCTAAAATACCAACCATACCAACTAAGAGGTTTCTCCATTTGTGCTTCTCTCCTCGCTTCTCTCCTCTAAAGTCTTTAAATTCCCGATAACCTTTAGTTGTTGAACTTAGTTACCAAGACAAAATAAAACTATGAAACCTAACTACTTGGAACATATTCAAACGAGAACGGGAAAATACGATGGCAATATTTCCACGTCGTTAACAATCTCGACCTTGAGGGAATGACCAGCTGCAGCAGAGAGAGTGAGAAACCATCCACAGATCTTACTTTCATTGAAGATAGATCCAATGATAAAGATTCCAAATATCTGCAGAAAGGTTTGTCTGAATTCCCAAATCTTCTCTTTTTTGCATACAGATTCCTAGAAAAGCTGGAAATGTAATTTTCAACTAATCACTAGAGGAGAATCACAAGCCTTGGTCTTTTAGCAAATTGTTTCAAGGGGCCACAGTCTTTTTCGATTCTTTTCAAGATTTTCTATACATCAATAAGCAACAAAACCGGTAGCTGTTCTACTGTGAGGATCTTTATCTAGTGCTAATAGCAGATTTTTGGATCCATAGAGAAGTGGCATGATCTCTAATCTCTAAGAAAATCAACACCTTATCTATCATCTAGTCTGTATGGAGAACTGTTATGTTCGCAGGTGCGTGTTTCAAAGCAACCCACATTCTAAAGCATTTGGAATAACAGGTCAAACTGCGATAAAGAGGATATGTTTTCAATATGATTTGACTCTACGCATATCTGCAGCGTGGGCGACGGTCGAGGTTCTACAAGACTAAAGGAGAAACTTCTTCAGTTTATCACGTTTCAGATGATGCTTGTTCATGTTGAAATATGCTATATTTACTGCAGAAAATCAGAACCACAATAATCTGTATATTTTCGTTGTGTTTTTTTATTTCGTTTTGCTTATTATTGCTCTAGTAATTTGAATTAAAGCTTTATCCATACAATTAAGGAATGACAGCTAACAACCAACAACTACAATATAAATGTTGAACCATATTGATAGCAAAAGGCTTAGGCTATTTGAGAAACACGACCAAACTCATTTTCTCAAGTAGACTTTAACCTACCACGTTGAATGACTTCGCCTGAGGCTGAGAGCATAATTTGTTAGAAGGGGCAATAACTTATTTATTTCTATCTTCAATAGATTCTATCTTATAGATTATCTACACTTTCCCAGAGAGTTCAATGTAGTCGTTGGTGCATGATTAAGAGATGTAGATCATCCAAGACGTATTAACTAGGCGTACCTGCACAGCTGATTATGTTCAAACACTGCTGCAGTGAAGCAGTCATTAGAGCTGGAGCTTGCTGCACGAAAACTATGAATGAAACAGAAGAACCTTTTCTGGGCAGGTGACCAAACACCAATTAGGGAGCCAACTCTACTCTCGCTTAAAGCAACAGATTTGGAGATATCTTCGACTGGAATATAATCATCGTGTGGACTCAGCTGGACAGCTATAAGAACTTGGACTGTTGTTAAGGACGAACATACATAGTAGATATGTGATCATTTGAAACAGATGTAGCCTCAATGGTTATAATGATATGTTTGGTACGCTCAACTTATAATACTATAGAAAAGAGGTAGGTGGTAAAACTTAGCAGTTGTCCTATCAAATCTGGTCACTGAACATCCAACTACTAGTAAAATGAATGTGCGCATATGCTCGGTGCATTTTCAAAACGCCCCTAAGGTACGCGCATGATGATACGGTCAACCCATTTCATTAATCGCGTATGGACACTTAAATGCCAAAATGAGCGCGCATTTGTGTTAAAAATTGTGCCAAAATTAGTCTAAGAAAGTCCAGCCCATTCTTATAACTTAAAAAAAGCAAATTGAGTCCAAAAAACATCAAATTAGCCCAAATCACCTAAGCCAAAAACTTATATACAACTATCTATAGGGTTTTGACGTTTTAAAAAAAAAAAAAAAAATAGTAGAGGTTTAAACGGTCAATGTTGAGCTCGAACCTCCTCCTTCTTTGGCCTTCCTCTAGTTTTAGACACCCCATCCTCAATAAAGAAGTGAAAGGCCGAATTCTTTTATGTTTTGGGAGAGTGGCAGTTCCACCCTGCCGAGGTGTATAGGGAGGATGTAGTTCCTACTCTCTATCACCCTTTAAGTGAATATAACCTTTCTGCAGACTATAAGGAGACTTTGACCTCGGCAATCCAAAAGCGAGCTGACATTATCAAAGCTCTTCCAAAGAAGCAGAGGTCCTGCAAGTTCGTGATATCAGATTCCAACCTCTTCCAAGCGGGATTGTTTCAGTCCCTTCCTCCTACCTCAACTTCGGTTAAGGTTTCTACCTCTATCCCAACCTCTTCCAGTAAGTGCTTTAATTAGTATTTCAATTAGTATTTGCCCTAGACTTAACATATATCTGTTGTTTCCTTTGCTTCATATCAAGATCAAGAGATGTTGGGATACAAAGCCGCAAAAGCAGTAGCAGCTGTTGGGAAAGGCAAGAAGAGGGTAGGTCTTGCCGAAGTTATCGGCCGACCTCAGGTGTGCAGGCAAAAGAGACTGCGTTGAGCAGCAGGCTCAGCCCTTAAAGCTTCGTAGTTCTGACAAAACGCCAGCTAAGTCCACTCCCATGACTTCAGATCCTGAGAGGTCTTCTCCTAAAATGCCTCTCCAGAAGTCGACCTCAACTCCACCTTCCGTCCCAATGATAGTAGGAACCAGTTCTTCAAGGTCGCAAGAAAGTTGCCTAGACTTGCAAAGGCCAAACATTGAAAATTTAATAGGCCACCGACTTCCTCCGAGCTCCATCCCCGTCAAGGGAATCTATTGCAACACTTTCCTCCCCTGTCAGAGTCTACCAACCTCCTCACTAGGAGCTGGAATGAGAAGGAAAAACAATTCTTAGCTGAGATGCCTGTGGAGAAAGCCATCATCTCAGTTCAGCTACACAGCCATAGATCTATATTGTATATGATGTCTGTGGCTGATAAGGTAGTTCGTTCGAGCTCAAATACTTTGAAATTTCTTCTTTCGTTTTATTACTCACTCCTTTTCTTTGCTCAGGTTAAAGTCGAGCTAGATAAAATGCTCGAGGTAAAGAACCAAGCCTTAAGCTTATTTGAAAATATGGAAGCTGAGTGGGCAAAGTGCGCAGAAAAAGAAAATGACTACAAAGATCGCCTCAATAGGATGGGAGTCGAATTGGAAGCGGAATCGGCCTCTAAACTGAAATATATGGATGACAATGAGGCCTTGCAGATTTGGAGAGAAAAGGCTACCCAACGGGCAGTCACTGAGAAAAAGAGGGCTGACGAGGAGAAAATACGAGCTAATGAGGAGCAAGCTCGGGCTGATGAAGCCATGAAAAGAACTGAAGAGGCCACCAAGAGGGCTGAAGAAGCTGAAACTAAAGCTTCTAAGGCAATGGAGATTTGAAGGGCCTCTCCTGAGTTTGATGCACTTGCTCAGGACGCCTATGTTGTGGCCTTAGGAGAGCTCGTGAAATTGGAGCTCATCCATTCTTTTTCGGTGCATATGTGATGTAAAATGGGAAAACGTAGCTTACGTCCAAGAGCTGATCACCTTCGGAATAGACTTGTTTTGTACGCTTTCTCTGCTTCGTGCTTCCTTCCTTTTTAGCCACAAAGCTTTCATAGGCTTCCTCAAATAATTTCTCCAGTTGCTCACCATACCTTAAAGCAGAATACTGTTAGCTTATAAAAGCATCCAAAAAATGGACCATACTTTACAAGCTTACATCCAAGTTAGGAGGAAACTACCGCTGGTGCTCTTTATCGGTGTTTGAATCACTAGACGTGTCTCCTTGGGCTTCCTCATGGGCACCTTCGCTATCACTACTTCCAATCCCATCATTTTCATCATCATATTCATCATTATCGACAGCCACGAGTTCTTTCTTCCCCTGAATAAAAGCATTCCAGAGAGATAATAAAAATTACAAGTTTAGACCAAGCAAATACTAGATATCATGTAAAAACTGACCAAAAAATTACACACTTGGATGCGTAACACAATTTATGAAATAACATTCCCATATTTAAAGAGAACCAAATCCAACATCGATTTCCATCACTATATAGTGATAATGCGGGATTATTGGAAAACTGGAGCTCACAGCAAAACTCCCATCATAAATAATTCAGCAGAATTTATTACAACTTGACAACATAGACAAGAAAAAAAAAATCCATTGTCCATTTGATTTCACCCGTGCAGGATAACAGTTATAAAAAGTCCCAAGAGTAAGAAGCAAACCACGAGACTTCATCCTATTCCTGAAAGGAATGACATGCCAACTAATATAGGCTATAAATGACTGATCTTTCAAACTGGTAATTTAATAGATAAATGAAGGACAAAAATACCTTGATAGAAGTTAGAGAGAACAATTCACGATCCGTATAACCCTCCTCAGTCGCATCTATTTGCTTGCTTAATGCTTTCCGAGCTTTGTCCTGCAGTAAAGATAAAAGGATTTATCAGACAAGGCAGAATATATTGCATTTACGCATGTAAAAATGAGGATTAGTAATGTCTTGAAAGAGCATATATACATCAAAAGCGAAATAGAGATTACATTCAAGTGCAACAACACACCCAGAGGAAAATATTGGGTGATGATATGCAGGACAACCTAACAAAGAGAATTAGGACGCTGTATATAATAGGTAGAAATGTTCAAAGGAAGTGGGAATTGCTTTAGAAAAACTCATCAAAGCCTGATGGGTAGACATACACAATAGGAGGCACCTGATAAAATTCGTAATATAATACATTGAGAATGTGAAAAAATAAAATAATAATAATAATAATTGAAATAGACTCCCAAGTCTCCAAAAATCCCAATGAAACCAATCCCATTGTGATGGTTGAAGTCCCAGCGTTGTATGGATTTCCAAGTCTATATTACTTTGTTGAAAATTGTTACCAGATCAGCTTAACAGACATTACATCTAAATTTTAATATCACTTGTTCACACCGCAATGACAATATATTTCAGTATAACCCAGCTTTAACTATGTTTATGGCCTCTTAACTTGAAGAGAATATAGCACGTAGAGAGCCTGCGGTGCTATGACTATGAGGCAGATGATGACTGCTCCCCATCATTTGATATACAATCGATAGAAAAGCATTCTAGTATTTGAGTATTATCAAATTATCCTGTCATCTCAATTAAATGTTAACTAACTATAGCTTCGAAAGCCGAGACAATAGCTCAAACTAAGTCATGTTTGCTTAATTTTGTGTTCAATATGTACCTAAAAAATAGAACAATAAAGCAGAAAGGGATCAATAAACATGGGCAATGACCTTGGCTCATCTTTTTGCTAGAAGTTTCTTTGCCCTTTTCTTCTTCTGTTACATGGCATTAGTCAACTCCTCCATTTCATTAAGAATCCTCTCATCTTCATCTTGCTTGCTCTCACGTTCCACAGCCGTTGTAGCAGAAGTAGCCTTCTCTGAGGGAGATAGCGCCTTTCTTATATGTATACGCCATCTACACCACAACACAAACATCGAAGGGCACAAAATCATGCAAGAGAAACACAGAATCGCCACATATGGGAACTATCTGCCTATGGTTCTTTGTATGTTTCATTTGACATAATCTTACTTTAAAAGATGCTTGAAGTCTTGCTTCCCCA
>CAIGRT010191163.1:0-11853 GCA_903798405.1 Fraxinus platypoda | reverse complement strand
CTCCCTGTGGATACGACACCCAAAAACTGTGCTACAATTACTGCATTATTCTTTGGGCGTAATCAATAGTTCATAGAAATATTCAATACAAAGAGTTCTACATAGAGAGAGGCTTACAGTTGCAACTGATCTAAAATAGTACCATGCAAATTTAGGCGTACTTTGACCTTCAATTTTGCCTATTAACCTTTTGTGGATTTGAAGGGTCCAATCTGTAACTTCAATAGGAGAATAACAAAAATAGTAAGATTTTAAAATGAACGACAATATATTCATGGACATAACTAACTGAAATTACGGCATGATGAGAGAACACACATTAAGTGCTTATTACCTTCCAGACATTCACTTGAATTTCAAGTGTGCTTTTACGTTATAAACTCCTGATCACTTTTCCACTACATACATCTTCACAAGATTGTGATTTGGTTTATCTTCAACATGTTGAGTTTAAAAGGTCTAAGAAATAGCAAAAAGGGTAAAAGAAGACTTTAGGTTCTAAAGTTATATAAAGAGCCTTATTGCCAAGCCAACAATAGTCTCTTAATTAAAAAAAAAAACGTTTTCCAGATAAACACATTCATAATGCATTTCATAGCAAATAAACAAATATATAAAAATTTCAATCAATCGAATGAGGTGGAAATGAAATTCATAACAGACTTTATGCCATCTAAATGTTGACAGGTACCTTATACAATCTATTCTCTCAGATATTAGAGAGAGTTCTAATGTAAGATATAATATAGAGATGCTGGCTACGTGATACATCAACATTATTGCTTGGCAGTAAAACAAATTTTGAAAATGCTAGACAGTATGATTTCCTCCAAGATTTATGGCATTTTATAGTGTGTTTGAACATATATGATATCAATTTATAGGATAAATGCAAACATAGGTCGTAATTGGAATTGACATAATATCATTCAGACATGAACAATATTTTTCTTAAACCCAATTACCAAAACTCCTAAAAGTTGTCATATAGCATATGATTGTGTGCTCGAAGACTTTAAAATAAATGTTGCGCAAGACAATGATCAATAAAGTCAATAACCAAGCAACTATATATAGGGGCTTTCATGATATTTAAAGGATCCAACAAGAATGAGAAACGAATAAACCACACCATATTTGACCTATAGAGAATTCATAGTTGACATTTCGACAGAGAAGACATCAACAAACAAGCATTAATCTAGTTACATCAACGACCAAAGAGAACAGAACAACATGAAAACCCACAATTGAAAATATAATTTTGGGACTTAATTTATATATTCTTACCATGAACTCCATGGTCTTTACCATTTGTAATAACGCGTGCATAAACAACAGCATGGGTGAACAATTAACCTAGTCCACCAAGCCACCATCATTCAGAAAATAAGATAGAGAATAAGGACCAAGTTTGAGAAAATTGATGAAGAAACATAGATTATAGTATAAGAAATTAAAAAGAGAAGTAGATAACAAAACAATTGTAGTACAATGACCAAATGTGTAGCGACAAAACATCTCTCCCAATTCTCAAGAAGAAAATGAGACATTACCAACCTCTTATCTACCATGTTGCTTACTTTGGTTGAAGTCAACGTCGGACTATGAACTATGAATTCATCAGTCTTAGGGTCAAATGTTGCAGTGTTTGAAGACCTTGTACATTGGAGATGATCAAATTCAGTTTGTGAATAGCAACAAACTATTTGCATCTTATAGGCAATTGATAACCATTTTTGCTGCTGTTGATGAGTACCTTGTCCCTTTATGGCTGGTACAAACATTCCCTATATAACAGAAAAGTGCAAGTGAGTCAAGAGTTGGAGCAGTTTATATTAGATTAAGGATCTAAAAAGTGAGAATGGAACTTATCATGGACTGAAAATTATTGGAAAAGAGAGGACTTCTAGCAAAATTGCTGGAAGGGATTCCTGGAGCATGAGTTAAGCATATAGTTGATTGCTCTTTCTTGTGCAACATGTCCTTGAAGATCTTGGTCATGGCCCTCTGGAGCTTTGTCGGCTTGTCTTGCTTACAGATACTAGGGTTGAGCCAGAAATGGAGAAAGATGTTTCCCGGGGAGTGAATGAAAGAAGAGAAGTAAGGAAAGTACTTCATTTATAAACCATTTTTGATTATTTCAAAAGCTATTAGAGACGACATAAGATGGAGTGATGATGACGGCAAATGAATCAAATCCCTGGGAAGCAGTCAGCTGCCACTCACTTGCCGTCCACACTCAAACCTGTCAACAAGCAAATAAGAACATTAGGTTCGCTTATGTTTTATTTTCGGTATAAGGTGCCAGGTATCAGATAGTAACAGATGTAATTGTTTACCTATATTCTCAAAAAGATTTATAAAAATCAAGTACACAAATCTAAAAACTGAAAATACAAAATTGATATTTTAAGTTTTTTTCCTTTTTTTTAAGATAGAAAACAATTAAAAGGTTTCCATCCTGATACTCTAATAGTGTTCCTAAACAATTCTTTTGTTGGGAGCATAGTTTTGTCATCCTTTCCGAAAGCCTAGATCCATAATAGTACATTGTTATCATATAAACTTAAAAGTAAAAGAAAAGGTTAGATAATCTTTTTATCAAAATTCTACAACTTCTCTTTGAGATAACGGATAAATAAAAGCATACGGAATAATAAAATACATTCGCTCTAGATATGTTCATAAATCTCTTTGAAATCAATATTCATAACAAATAATCATATCATTTCATTAAATACTTTTTCATTTAATGATTTTAAGATATACACATTTAAAACACTTTCCAACAACAATGTTAAACACCTTTATGATGGATTTGAATCTCCGATGTTAAATGAAATCGTATTCGTTCTTTGCTAATTGTAAATTCCATGTACCACTTGAAAAATCACAAATCAAAACTTTCAACCAAATTATTTGGTTACTCAATCAATTAATTTATAATGCTTACATGGGCAAGTCCGTCCCCAAATTGTAAGAGCTTCATTTCATAAATGAAGGAATAGGGACATTCCCTTTCCTTCTTTTATATCCATTGATTCGTATTTAGTTGATTTTTTTTTTTTTTTGGTTTGGCTATGTTGGATAGCAAATCCATTCCTTTTTGTCTATGATACCAATATA
This sequence comes from Fraxinus platypoda, assembly GCA_903798405.1. NCBI lineage: Eukaryota > Viridiplantae > Streptophyta > Magnoliopsida > Lamiales > Oleaceae > Fraxinus > Fraxinus platypoda. The sequence continues at coordinate 8,724 of CAIGRT010191163.1, read as the reverse complement.
AGAAAAATGAATTGAAGTAAATCGAATCACAAGACACAAACAGAAAGACCGATGACCTTGTGGCGAATGGAACTGAATCAGTGGCAATCATGTGGTTTCCTTGATCAATAGCCCTAGCAATTGTGTATGTAAATTTGAAATTTTTCTTTATGATCACAAAATTAAATGTGAAACATTACTAATGTTTAATATTAATAAAGAAACAGAGTAAATGGCAAGATTGTATGTTGTGTACAAAACAACTTTAAAACCATGAACCAATATCCTTAGAATTCAAAATGTAGAACCATATTTTGAAATAAACCTAGAAAAAGTATTAAGTATCACAACTTCCCACATAAAATCCGCGAGAAGAACTCACCATTTTGCTAGAGAAATAGGGTTCTGTTCATAACTTCTTGATTGATCGAACCTCATATACAATGAAGGGCTATGTGTACATATACACACACACGCACACACAATTTCCAGAACCAATTTTTTTAAAAATAAAACCCTAGAAAGATTACGAAAGTTTCACAACTATGTGTCAATTCATATAATGAATTCATTTTAAAATACGCAGAATACAATGTAGAGGGCTCTTATTCCTGCTATGTTCTACAAACGTTCTGCCATCTATGACAATAGCAAATATCCATTGCTTTCCACAAAATTAGATGTCTATAACCATATTTCCTAATTCCATAACCATATCAATGTGTCAGTTTGCATGTAAAGAGTTATATGAAAATTAAGAGTGTAGCAAATGCAGAAAACCTGCTTGAGAAAGTTTGCCAATTTTTACACTCGAAATGTTTCTTCAATTAGCTCTCATTTTTCAGTTAACTTCACTGCTAAAGCTTCGACCTACATAACTGAACAATCCAAAGTGAAATAAGTAAAATTGTAATACATCTTTGCTTTCAAAAGGTTGCAAAGAGGCAAATGATATTTAACAAGGTAGGAGAATGGATATGGATATGAAATCACAATAGAAGCCATCAGAAGCACAAAACCCCCAAAAAAAAAAACATCTGTAGGAATGTCTCAACGTTTAATTTGACGAATATGATTGACAGCACATGGCAACAGGAATTCGGAAAATCACAACACGAAAACAAAAGTGTTGGAAGATTGACAAGAAACTACGATTTCTATAAAACGTATATTTTACACTATTTTGAATATGCACTTAGAAAGGGCTATAAAGATCCTATCAAAGCAAGAATTTCTTGGTAAACGATATTTTTTTGTGCATGTACTAAGGGTTGTAGGTTTGTCTAGTAACTTTATCAAAACCTTAATAGATTTACTTCTTTTGGCTCTCGACAAAGCAACGTACAACTGTCTGTTGAAAAATAAAGGTTCCGGAAGATAAAGCCCAATGAAGTCTAAAGTTTGACTTTCAGATTTGTTTATTGTTATTGCAAACAATGAACGGATTGGGAATTGATTTCTTTTAAAAAGAATTGAAGTTTTATCACTTTCAAGTGGTATAAACAAAATTCTTGGTAAAAATACTCGCTTTCCACGATATTTTTCAATAGCAATTTCTGCATCAATGACATGTTTTTCAAATCTTCGATAAACAAGTCTTGTTCCATTGCATAAACCTTCAAATGGATTAATATTTTGAAGAAACAAACTAGACAATTTTGTTTCAATATGAGTTCATGTGGTGGAATACCATTTGGAGTTAGAGTATTTAGAAAATCTTCTTGGATACTTTGTTCGGATTTTTCAATGGTTTCATCAAAGCTGTAATATGTAAATATCTCCCTGGAATTTTTTTTTAGTAAAATATTATTTATTTGATAAACATATTTATTTTTTGGTGTCAAAATGACTCTATTAATCATAGTATCTAATTTTTCTACATAATTTTTTATATTTGGAAAAACTACGTTAATCAAATATTTCAGAGATTTAAATTTGTCCTCAAAACATTTGTTATATCAGACGGAAGTTTAATCAACTGACATGTGTGTTCTTTCTCTGTATCATTTCCAATACTAAGTAAATATTTATAGAATAATAAATCCAATTGAGCTCTCATATTTTGAACCAATGGTAAATGGGTAAAAGAAGGCCCACAAGTACGAACAAACCAAACTTGCTTTTATTATGTTTTTTTTTTCCTCTTTGAACATGGTAAAACTTGATGAAAATCTACTCCTAATATATTTTTTTTCCCACCAAATGGTACATCGCGTTCGTTTACATCTCTAAACATTTTATTTAAAGCCTCCACAGTGTAACGGTTTACCATTGGTTCCTCATCCCAAATTATTAGTTTAACATTTCTGAAAATGCTTGCTAATCCATACTGTTTACTAATTGAACAAGTAACATCAGTTATTTCTAAAGGAATTTTAAACCTCGAATGTGCAATCCTACCATCTGATAATAAGGATGCAGTACTACAGAAGAAGTTGTAGTTAAAGAAATGATATTTCTTGACCTTACGGTTGCCAATAAAGCCTTGTACAAATATGTTTTACCCGTCCCACTAGGCCCAACGACAAAAAACTATATCACTTCGATCACTTAAAACTCGGTGTAAAATTGTATTATAAGCATGTCTTTGCTCTTTATTCAAAGTGTTTGTATCAAAATTGTCATTTTGATTACCACCAATTCTCATCTCTTCAGAAATCATGGTAGCCAATGTTTCATCTTCGCCTATGCTTATATTAAACGACACCAATTGGCAATCGTTTATATTTTGTTCAATGGTTCTAATATAGAATTTGTACACTGTAATGCTTTTATTTGAGCAGCACTAAATTGCATACTCTGTTGTATGAAATCTTCTAACATATAATTTTTAAACTTATCCCATAGTGAAAGTGGATTGTTAGGACTACAAAAAGATCAATACGGTAGCAAATAACCTACGTAATGAAATGGGCATTTGGTAAACAATCGCTTATGCTAAACATAACTCACAATTATTATTTCCGCTTAGTAAACCATGCAAAAGAGCTGCTTCACAAAATGTGGATGCCAATACACCATTTACGACTCTTAGATGTTCAAAAGAAGTTGATCACTTAATGTGTTTTAACAAAACAAGTAATATCTTTCACAGATGGATTAGCTGTAACTATTCTACCAATTACATTCTTTTGCTTTCTAGGAGTCTAAATTCGTTTGTTTCCATCCCACACAAAATAAGAAGGGAAATCTCTATACAAAAGTGTTCTGACTTTTTCATTTGTAATATTTGTACGAAAGAATTAAGTTAACATTGTCCTTCACATATAACCTCTACTAGTAACTCCATGCAAATTATCGTAGTCTCTATATGTAATTAGTTGATGGTCTTCGAATTGCAATTGTAGTGAAACAACTGATGGAGACATTTTAGACAACAAAAATCCATAAATTCTCCACATCACTTCATGTAGAGAAATCCACCTAGCAGTTTGATATCTTGAAATTTCATCAGTATCAACATCTTGTTCATTGCCATTTATGGAAAACGTTATTCGACCATGTACTTTATAAACATAGTTATATAAATATTTAACAGCTTTAGCGGTTGAATATATTTCTACATTGATATGACAATCATATTTAGCTATTAAATAAGAATTGTAAGGTACAATCCATCTATTATCTAATACATGTCCTCTGATCTTAACTTTTTGACCATCATTGCGACATCTATGTTGTAGATATGAATCGTCACCAAGTAAAGTTGCCATTGTATATTCTTTAGGATACTTATTTTTGCATATTTTATTATTTTCCATACAAATATTATTAGGATTTAATGTTTCACAAGGACCATGCAATATATGTTTTACAACAATAGGATGTAAATAGGGATAATGATTTTCGTCTGAAATTTCACAACAAACAATTTTATCAATTAAATCAACTGAAGTAACTTTTGATCAAGATTTAAAAATTAACCAATAAATAATAATAATAATAATAATAAGCATGTTGAAGGCCTCTCTTTTGGAATTCGATTACATATATACATGCAGCAACAGGTCCTAAAATTTGTTTTCTAAATAAATCATTTTTTAGCTCCTCCAATTGAGCTCTAAATATTCGTGCAAGCAAATCAGGTCTATTTTACTTTTCATCATTGTGCCTTAGTTCTTGATTTATCTATGGCCAATTAAGGCTACAAGTTATTGTTAAAAATACATCAGGTTTACCATATATTTGAACCAACGTCAATGCATCCATGCATCTTTTTTTATTATCCCTAGGTCCACCAGTGAATGACGATGGTAAAATAATTCTTCGATCGATCTTATAACCTCTACTTTCACCTATTTCAAACTATCAACAATTCTTTGATAAAGTTCCGCCCGTATTTATTTTTGGTTATTACGAAAGTAATCTAATCTAGTAGTTTCAATTTTCACATACATATCAACAACATATTGTTATAAGAGCCTACCAGCATGGAGCAAAATACAATTACCTGAGTTTCAAACTTGTAATTTGTAGCAATAATACTCACGACAAAACACATGTGACCTTTTCTTTCCCTTCTTCATAACTACAAGATAGAAAAAATCAAACATAATAAATTCGAAAAAATAATTTTCACATTGTTAACTTTTAGTCTCTTTTTCAATCTATTCACTTGCAGAATTTATGCTATTAATATTTAAAGGTTTTCTTGTGGAGAAGAACGATGAATTGTGTCTTTACTGAATCTTTTAATATCCTCATGCCATCCAGACTCACCATAAGGAAAGAACAATGGGTATTGAAAGGGATCATAACAATCAAAATAATAATTCACTCTATGTGAAGTGCCTGAATGACCATATATCGATATATTATGAATTCAATTGTTTGCAGGTGGATCCTCATCAACCCAAACTACGGCTACTTGTGATGTTGTTGGTGTGTTGAAGACTCTTTGGTCTAAACCAATATCACATCTTATTTTTATTTGACATGTATGTAAACAGTCAATAATGCTCAAAGAACGAAAGAATCTAGAGCAATGATTAATCCTTAAGATATCAATCAAAATTCGTAAAGTTGATTCACAATTTTTTTTAAAATGTTCAATTGATTTTGTAGTTCATTTTCAGTATCATAAAAGTATAAATTTAAATAAGTTTGTTTAATATTAGATGGTAAAAGTTGATTTATGTAATGGTAAACTTGTCCTTAAACCCTAATGGGCTGTTCTCTTTGCCGTTTTCGACCCATTTTTTGTTTTCGATTTTTCAAAACGGTGAATACACATTTACTTCCCTATTTTCAAAAATAATTTCCGAAAATGAGTTTAAAATTTACAAAGAAAATCGAAAACGACAAAAATGTCGTTTTTGGTGTTTTCAGTTAAAACCAAGCCAAAATTTTCAAAACGCGTTTTGGGTGTTTTCAGCTTAACGTCACTCCAACCACCACCATCGCCGCCTACACCACACTACCACAAAAATCACCGCCGCCGCTGCCGCCGTCGCCACCACAACATCACCACAACCACCACCACCGCCGCCGCCTGCACCACACCACCACCACACAACAGCCAGATCTACCACCACAAAAACTGCCAAAATCGATGCACCATCACCACAACTAAACATAAAAAAAATCGCCACCACCACTGCCACAACCTGCAGATCGCACACCACCACCGTACCCAAACCAACCACCAAATAAAAAAAGAAAAGACGAAGAATCACAGAGAACAGCAGCGTCGGAGGGAGCGTCGCTCGCAGGGAGATGGCCAGAAGAGCAGGTCGAGAGCGCCGGGACGACAGTGATGAAATGAAGAGAGAGAGACGAGAGAACGCGTTTTTATTTTTTTTATTTTCAAAAATAATTTTTCAAAATGACAAAAAGAACACGTTTTCAACAATCTCAAAATGGACACTCAAAACACAAAATTCAAAATGAATTCAAAATTGAAAACTAAAAACTCAAACACGAAGAGAACATCCCCTAAATGTTTAGATGCCTTTGTTCATCTTACACAAATCTCTATCATACTTGACACCGAACGATGGGAATCTGAAATGATTGTTATAAGTTCTTGCAATTCTTTTTTGAAATTCAATGCTTCTGGTGAACTTGAAGAAAATAATTCATAAGGTACTCTACGTATACAAAATTTAACTTTGCCATCTGAACAACAAAACCACTTATTCTCTCTATGAAATTTTTCGGCACCACAATATTCACAAATAGTTGACTGCGCAAGCACATGGGATTTAGTCGGAATGTTTTGCAAATTAAATTTTGTAGTACACCCATTATTTTGTACAACTTCATCAGTTCTAAGTTGATCATGTTCATAGTCATATGGGCCATCGACTCCCCATTCTGTTGTACTAAATCCAGGTCTTGAAGATACACCATAACTACAGTCGATAGCTACAACAAAATGAGTTGTCATTAATATTAAGAAATACAGGTAACGTTTCAGCAATAAAGGGTGAAGACAGCTCATGTAGTGAATTCAAGTTAATAATATATGTAACAAAATGGCTAAAATCTATGAACTTACCTCTTTCAGGTTCAAAATCATCCCGATTTTGAACATTATCCGTGGAACAGAGATGTTCAGGGCCAACTAATTGGTGCCCACCATGCTCGAGCTGGACATAGCCAAAAAAAATAAAGTCAAATCTTTGTAATAGATAAAAAACAAGAAAAAAAAAAAGAATTATGCCTCCAATAAAAGATGCTTACCTCTTAACATTGCAACATGTCTAGATTTCCTTTCCCGCATTTCATTACCTTGCTACAATTCATGTCGCACAACAATAATTTTGTACACATTTTCTCTGTGAATTTCCTTTCAGTGGAACAAATGTGCCACTAAAACCTTTGCTATGCAGTTGTTGATTCACATCCATATCAACAGTTCCACGTCCAATACCCTGAGCAAAGTTGTAACCTTTAACATCTACACTTTCTTGTTCACCATCTGTTCCAATTGAAACAAGTAAAATCATTCTTCACATATCTACATTTTGTGCATTAGCAAATTGATGTATTAACAGTGAAAAGTGCATAGTCCAAAGTTCACTACTTTATCTCTCACATAATTACACATTGATTCATTAATGTTATTAACATTTATCATCTTTTTTTCCTTTATCTCTTGCCTATTCAGTTTCATTTTCTCCCTCTAGAATCCTGCTCTCTGCCCTCTACTCTTCTGCTTGTTAGGATTCCTACCTAGAACCTACCAAAAAAATTGGTCAGAACATGCTACAGAACTTGGATTTCTTGGTTGTTTATCAAAATTTCGAGATGTAGTTAACATTCCTAGAAAAAAAGTATTTACACCCAAATAAATATAGATATCATATGTTTTTTTGTTTACGAACATATGCCTAAGCCTTTGTCGTCTATTAGAAAACAAAGGTTTGGGATTGTAAAATCTTGAGAGCAACCATTTTTTTATTTTACTTTTCCACATTACAAAAATGCCAATTTTTTTACATCAACACACAAAAAAAATATATTACCAATCATTGATCTAGAGAAACAATGCACAAATACACGTACAAAAAATAGTGGAACAAAGAGAGCATAGATCTGAATGAACACAGTGTTTATTGGGTTCATGGCAACTTGTTATTGCGGATCCAAAATTACAGTAAGACGATATTATCGATCTGCAAACACTTTAGTCCAAGCATCTTAAAGGACTTCAAAAAAATTTCTACAACTAAAATCAACTTTCTACCAAAAGAGGCAACTACCATAAACTTTGAGCAATGTCATTTGACTCTCATATGATCTTTGGCATAGATTTAATTTTCAATGAAATAATTCACAAAAAAATATCAGATTATCCATGTTCAATTTGCTACATTCAAAAAAATCTAAAAATGTAAACAATTTTCCAAACCCATAGGAGTCTATTGGTTGCAAACATTAAGTGCTCGTTGTACAAGTTCCAAGTCCGTTTTTCAGGGCCAGATGAACAAAGTTTCAGCAAATTGAAATAAATGTTCTATTTCTAGGATGATAGTTCGCGCTTCTTCAATTTCAAGGCCGTCCTTTTCGTTCAACTCTTCCAACTCAACCTGCAATTAGAGTTCTCCTAATTAGAAGTCATTCACAAAAAATAAAAAATCGCTCACGTAATTCAAAAGCAGGAACTTTTGTCCATGCTTTAGTCTCAGGAAATAAAATTATATCGGCTTACATAACATGATATATTAAGGCTAAAATATTAAACAAAATCATCATTTTGCCTATAACTATCCATTTGACAAAATTATAGAAGCTCAGTAGAAAGGCACACACTTCAACTAAGATTTTGATGTTAACTCAAAATTAAATAAGCCAATATTTGTTTAATAGGAAAAAGGCAAGACAGCAAAAGGAAAGTATCAAAACAATATTTTGATGTGTTTGGCAATTTGAAAAGATATATTTATAGGTTTTGAAGTCCATATATAAACAGCAAATTTATTATTTATCTTTACAGAACACATATGCATACATTTACTTAAAAAAAAAAAAAAATCAAAGAAAAACATAAAAAAGACATATTTTCGTGACCAAAAAATTATAAAACAACAGTTACACCCCGTTAGTTGTCAATATATAAATAGCCACTTCATGTTTACAAAACAAACAAGCACAATTTTTTTTAAAAGAATTCAACTAAAAGCAGAAAACAAACGTACTTTCATTACAAAAATTTGAAAAAATATATATAAAATTAAAAAATAACAACCTTAAAAAAAAACACGACACCTAAAAAAAAAAAAAACCCCAAAAATTGCAATA
>CAIGRT010191138.1:0-10326 GCA_903798405.1 Fraxinus platypoda | reverse complement strand
TAATTTAGATATTAGTATAGAAAAAATTACAAAATTTATTTGCTATTTGATTAAAGTTGCAATTAATTTTAACTTAGTTAAACGCATAGTCCTCGTGGGTTCGACACTCTACACACTACTATATTACTTGTTCACGATCCCGTTCACTTGCGGGAAATCAAACGATCAATATTCAAAATTAACTTTGAGCTCCTCTACAACAGACGAGAGAAGAAAATGCAAAAGCACAAAAAAAGGGAAAAATCTTGAAGAGCTGATGGTTTCTACATTTTCTTGCTGAGTAAGATAGTTAAAGAGCTGATAAAATAAAAAAAGAGACAATTTCTATGTTCAAGGTTCATACTAAGGAAGGAATGAGGGATAATAAACCCGGTTCTTTCCTACTAGTTTAGTTTAGTACTAAGTTACTAACCAAACTTTGAATCAAACATGTGAAAGACTTACTCTGTAAATAACTGCTGCAATATTCCTAGCTAGTGTATCTTTGTAAATATATTTTCCAAGAAAATTGTCTTTTGCAGCAACCATTATTTTCGCAGTTGTCCCACCTGTTATAAGATTAAGTGGGTACCAAAGGTAAACCTGTCCAAAACAAAACAGTGAACTTCAACATTTCCAGACACCAAAAAAGAAAGCATATAAAAATTCAAAGCTCAGGTCAGAGAATTTACTGGCCATTACCCTACATATATATTATTCAGCACATAATAGGGTTGGCAGTATTTATAATATATAAAACGAGAATCCATCTTTTTTACCCAAAAATATCAAATTCATTCCACACTGCAAGAAGATTTCCAATCTTAACACTTTCAAAAATCTAGCCTCCTATACATTTTGTTTGTCTATGCAAGAGCGGGATGTATATACATGTTTAATCACCTCGTCTAAAAGACATTTATTCTCTAGATAAGCCTTACTCATGTTGTTGAATATATCAAAAGGTCATAATAATATTCTCTTTGGTACTTTCCCAAAAGTATGAGATTATTTTCCTTTATATAGAGCAACATGAAGAATTTGTTGCCTCAAAATAAGAAAAGAAAGTATGTCAACTTATTAAATCGTTTATGGATTAAAACAAGCTCCTAAGTAATGATATAAAAAATTTGACACAGTTACGGTATCAAATGATTTCAAAATTAATAAGTATGATAAATGAGCTTATGTCAAGAGCACTCAAAATGGATATATTTATACGTAGATAACATGTTAATTATGGGTAATAATGATACCATAATTCAAACTACTAAAATGAAGTTAACAAGTTTAAAATGAAGGATATGGGTGTCACTGATATTATATTAGAAATTAAAATCTCTACAACATTTGATGATCTCATATTATTCCAATCACACTATATTGAGAAAATTTTTGATAAGTTCAATAAATATGACATTATTATTATGAAGACACCAGTTGATGCTAGTATACATCTTGTTTCAAACATCGATGATAGTAATCTCAGTTGGAATATTCTCGTATTATTGGTTATTTAATGTATGTGATGATCTGCACTCACCTGATATTGCTTACTCTATAAGAAGACTAAGTTGATATACGAGTAATTCGAACACCGAGCCTTGAAAGGCCATTGTTAGAGTTTCAGGATAATTAAAACATACCAAAAACTTCATATTCCACTATTTGAAATATCCAACATTACTTGAAGGATACTATGATACGAATTGAATATCAGATACTAAAGACTCTAAGTTTACAAATGGATATGTCTTCACACTTGGAGGTGCTGCTGTATCTTGAAAATCTTCAAAACAAACATGTACAGCTAGATCAACGATGGAATCCAGATTCATTGTGTTAGATAAAGTTGGGGAAGAAGCCGAATGGCTACGAAACTTTCTAGAAGACATTCATGCTAGGTAAAGCCTCTGGTTCTTGTTTTGGACTTGCTCATGATACCATAGGTGTCTCTTTTAAGTCCTGGTGATGAATCATGTATACTCTGGTGGATGATGATTTTCTTTCGAACCAACTTCTGAATGTTTGGTTGGCTTAGTTGACAAGCATGATTCATGTAATGTTGGTGCCTCCTTTCAGCCTTGGTGGTGATTATTTGCTTGATCAATTTTTAATTTTCAAACTCAATTTGGTTTCTACAATGCCTTAAATGAGTTTGAGGGAATGTTGAATATATCAAAAGGTCGTAACATTATTCTCTTTGGTATTTTTCCCATTGTAAGAGATTATTTTCCTTCATAGTTGATTGTGTAATTATTACACAACCTTTCCTTTTTAGAGCTAGATGCAACCTATAAATAGTATATTCTACTATGTAATATAAAAACAAGTTTATTACATAAGTCCCTATTTTAGCCACGTTAAAATTTTCATTCTCATTCTTCTACTCGTTTTCAACCACACATTCTTCATTAATCAAGTTTATTACACAAGTCCCTATTTTAGCCACGTTAAAATTTTCATTCTCATTCTTCTACTCGTTTTCAACCACACATTCTTCATTAAAATAATATTTTCCATCACATCAATAATTTTTCCTTCTTTTTCAACCTCGCATTCTCCGTCAATCTACCATTCCAAAATATATTTTTCCAAAATAACGCGGCTCAAACTCACCCTAAAACTTATATTACTCTGACACATGCACAGTTTTCATAAATAAGTGACAGAAAAACATTAACTTCAATAATATACTGTCCCACCTCGACTAAAAACTCAATATTTTTTAGAATCAACACATTTGTTATTCAAATTTAATCTCCAACAGTGTCTGTGTGTGATAGACAGAGAGGGGTTAGAGGGAACTAACATTCGCCATGCGGATGAAGATAACAAATTTAGGATTTCCATCATCTTCAATCTTGGGCAAAGGCGGCGGCGGTGTACGCTGGTACTGTCTAGCCGCCATTCCTTTCTTCCCCTTTGCTTCAACCACCATTACTCGCCGTTCCTTCTGCCCGTACATCTTTCTGGAAGTCGTCGTTCTGGTCGAGAAAAGTGAGTGTCTTATACGTGAATCTTCAAGTGTTCTTGAATTTGATAAGGGAACTCTCACCATTGAATTCAAAGACATACCCACCTCCATTTTCACAGTTAATTTGAACAAACTGTGGGAATTTTTCAGGTTTTTGTGAAGTACTTGGTGGAGAATGCCGGCTTTTGGGGCTTAGGTAATCCTATCCACAATGTTTAGCAGTAAACTGAAATGAAAAGTACTAGAAGAAGTACGTTTGCGAAGATAGTCCTCAACCTATTGCATCTGTGCCCAATTAGTCCTTTATTCTTCTATTTTTCCGCTGACATACTCAACCTATGATTTTGGTGCGAAGTCAGTCCTTTTCATCAAATTCCATTCATTTGATGTTAAAATGTTAAAATTTTGATGAAAAGGATAAACATACCCTTAATTTTAATAAAATAGATACAAAAATTAGAAAAGATAGCAATAAAATTGACAAAATGTTCTAGTGTCTTCTCAAAACATGTCATCGGATTTCAACCATCAATCCGAGCAACCAATTTGTTATATAGTATATATTGCTCTGATTTCGAATTTTTGTTGTGTGAAGTTCGATTCATGTTCATTTTGTGGCTTGTTATACTCTAATTGATGACTCGGGAACTTGTGGTAAAAAAAAAAATAAAGGAAGGACGTACCAGCCGGACAGAAAATGTTTTTCAACTTAATCGCCTCACGTGGACCACCACCATATACGTTAAGCTCTCTCTATTTTTTTCTGAAATGCAACGTAGAGAGCATGCCACTTTTAATTCAATAAATCTAATTTAATTTTTTAAACCTACCATAAAGTAACAGTTAATCAACACAAAAAACTGTTTGAATTTGGGAAATTATCATATCAAATTATTTGTAGTAGATTGTGCAATAATCTCAAGATTAATTCAGCAATGGGCAATCCTTTTACCCAGAAAACGGTAATTATTTGGAACACACTTAAATATACATTTAAGATTAGTGTTAAAACAATACTATGTATGACAAACAACAAAGTAAAAACAAGTTAGCACTACAATATCTTCATAACTAATTAGTGCAGTTAAACAAAACGTTTCTTGAACAAATGGTGTCTCTTAGCCGGCTCCTTGAGCCTGCTTTTTGACTGCCCATGCAGCTTTTTCTGCCCAGTACTGCAACAACAAAAAAGCAGGTTTTCAGCTCAAATAATCTTAGTAGTGCTTATAAGTTGTGAATCCAAGGAAAGTGGGTTAAAAATAGAGTTTGACCAACTTATAAACACTTGTAAGCTTTGCCGAACATGACAAACTAGACACCCAATACAGTTTAAACATATAATGGGTACATACTTAATGAATATCTGTCAGTAAATCAACAAGGAAGAAAATTATTTGAAGTGAAGATTTTATAAAACCCATACCTGTATTCCATGTATACCATTCCACTGGCTCCTGACATTGCACTCATGGATCCTGCAGAGCGACGGGCTTTCTGAAGGGCAATGCCATCTGTGTCTTCTTCTAGTTGCTCCACACCAACTGCATCGTCACCTGCACTTAGCACCTGTCATAAAAGATAGAGAAGATTATCAGTATTGTCAGGGAGACCTCGTTACTCATTGCACTTTTGTCTCAAACTAATAAAAGAGAAAACAAGTATGCAAACCTTTCCGAGAAGTGCAAGCTGCTCGTCAAGGCGAGAATAACTCAATGTGGCTCCTGAATCAGGAGGAGGTAAGCCTGTGATTACCTGAAAACAAGTTGAAGAGTCATAACCAAGCAGAATATGCATCTCAAACATTAATGGAAAATTTGAATTAGAGGAATATGCTACAGTTGAGAAGAGAACATTAAATCTGGAGATGTGAGAGAGGCTCTGTACCTTAAAGCTATAACCTTGATCAATCAAAAACTGTTGCCTTTTAGTTGAGTAATACATTTCCTGCATCGAAACAATGCAGCTAAGCAAAACAGATCCCAGCATACAAAGTGATTTAAAAACAGAACCTGGAAAGCGAAAACATGCACACCTGGGTGTCTGTAGATACAAGGGAGTAGAAAAATGCATTGTACTCTTCCTTACCCCCTGCTATCCTGTCCTGAGGCTTCCCCTGTCAATTGAAAAACAAACTTGACAATGAGCCACAACGGCTGCATTATGCAAGAGAGATTCCGTCATAAATGACATTATATACTGAATACACACACATGAATGACCTTAGATGTGGACAGAGAGAAACTAAAGCTAGAATACGCCATGACTCTAAGCCCCTGTTTGGGCTTCATTCTCCAAAAATACATTTTTCTCTTTCTTAGTTGCAACAACATATTCTTCAATAAAATAATATTACACGTAAACCCAAAACTTTTTCTTATTTTTTAACCACACATTCTTCAAAATGTTAATATTAAAAAATGCATTTTTAATGGAGCCCAAACAAGGGCTTAATGTAACCACTGAATCCTGTGCTGTATTGGAATGTCAATTACAAGCAGTATCCAAAAACTAAGAGAATGTAGTGGGTGTTTGGTTTTATTTTATTTTTTTGGTGAGGTGGGGTGGTGGTGTGGGTGGGGTGGAAGATGTTAAAGGCACAAATCATCTACAATCAAACATTCAAAATCTTTTAATAATATACAACAAACACCCTCCATCTCAAGTAGAACATCCCCCTTGACATTTCTCAATATAAGCCACTTCCCAAATCTTCTTTTCAAAACTACCCCCATTACACTAAATGCTATCTGATAAATCAGCACATGGGACCTCATATAAGATTCTAAGAACATTCTTAACACTTTCCCAGCCCATTCCACCCTCTATAAACTTGGGGTCAGCTACATATGCCCTTTCTTGCCATTTGGTTCACTAGCATTGCTTACTAATAGAATCATGCATTCAGGATCCAAATGAACATCCAGAACTGGATAAGCCTCAACGTTTCTTGATGGCAATCCCTAACACTGCAGATGGTGACACTAACTTCAATTGATCTGCATTACAGTTCTCCGTAATGCTACATCCAACATCATCGCAAGTATTGGTTCAAGCAGAAATATGCAGATGATACGTCAGTCATCACATTAACAGACAAAATAATTAAATTCACAGAGAGACAAACAGAAAGCTAAAGAACGTACCTTGGCCCTGAGAATACGCCCCAGTCGTTGGGCTTCTTGACGCCTTGAACCAGCATGTGATGAAATCTGAATAATCACATTTGCCTCAGGAATATCTATAGAATTATCTCCCACCTGTAAATAACACAGTAACAATTACTTTCCCCAAGTGATAAATTGGACTCATTAATGTTGAGGATTTTAAAGGGAAACAAAGTGGAATCATGATCATAGCAGAAACATTTAAGATATAGTTCCTTGTGTCCCTTGTTTAAACTGATTGTCACAAAGCATATCTCTAACATATAGCATTTACCATGACCATGACACCATTTTCAATCCATAACAATGAGTGCAATGGAGTCCCAAAAATTATGCATATTCACGAGTACTCCTTGTGACCGTAGTATAAGGCTAAACAGTCGGTCACATTTATTGGCCAGGAGGAAATAGGTCATGGCGAATGCACAAGCATATTTACTAAACCCCAAGAACTTGCATAGTTCAAGCCATCAAGTTGTGAAGAAAATAGACAACATCCAACCAAAATCAATCGTGTCCGCTAGAATAAACAAAGTTGCCAGTGGAATTAAGCACACTCAAGGACGACAAACATGGGTTAAAAAATAAATTCTATTTATACCTTTGAAAGAAATACGGTGTTAACATCTCGACTAGTTTTGAATGCTTCAAGGATTTTGGTTCTTTCAGGATGGCTGAAAATGACAAGGCGACCATTATAACATTGTGAAAATAGCATAACTACATCAAATCTCTTACAGTAGTATAAATACACACAAACCTTGTGGCACCATAGATCATAGGTTTTCGAAGCTTCATTGCATACTCAGTGAGTGCAAAAAGATTGTCAGCAAAAACTATTATCTTATCCCCCCGTTGCTGTTCATGAAACTGAATAAGAAACTCACAAGCCCTAAACTTATTAGGGTTCATCACATAAAGTGCCTGAAAAATAATAAGGAAAAAACAAGTAGTTAGAAGAAGCAGATATATAAGATAGAAGGAAAAAAAAACATGAATAATTATTTCAATAGGAACAGGCTAAGTAAATTTTCGTTTGAAGTAAAGATTCCACAACTGAATAAAAATAAATCTTCGTCCTTCATTAAGTTAGACAGAGAAGTGTCATTAATGGAATAAAAATGCAAAACAGAATGTCCAGAGATGCAAGAGACATCTTGTGACGAAACTTTATACTGAAAACATTTGCTAGCAACAGTTGGTTAAATTGCTTCAATAAAAGCCTATAAAGATGTATCAATAGCACTGAAAAATCAACCAACTGTTATACAGAGTCCTATTAACATTCCAAAAAAAAAAAATAGAACAGGATCATATTCATAGGAACATTTAAGACAATTTGGCTAAAGTGTCGTTTCAGACATTTATGCCATGCCAAGGATGGATTTTTAAGTTAATGGTTTTAATTAACCATCATTGACTGTTCAAGAAGCACACAAGAATCCATGCAGATTGGCAAGGGAGTAAAACAATTGTACGCTCCTTTAGAATTAACTCATCTGAATTTATAAAATTTTACAGGTTGAAATGATGTTTCCTCAACCTCAACCCAACAGCTGCTTCTTCTTTGAAAAAACAATTGTACGCTCCTTTAGAATTAACTCATCTGAATTTATAAAATTTTACAGGTTGAAATGATGTTTCCTCAACCCAACAGACCTGCTTCTTCTTTGAATTTTCTTTCTTCAGATATTCAGCAAAGAACTCCTTCGTCATTGGACACCAGACTTCTGCACACTGGACATTTGCAATGAACCCTCCTTTCATTAAATCCAACCAATTTGCCTCATACAGCTTTGGACCAATAAGAAAGTTCAAATCTGTGATCCTCTCATCCTCTCTAACAAGTGTTGCTGCAATTCAGCCAGTCGATAAATTCTCCTTCATTTTTCAGCAAATATACTTGGATGTCGAATGGTAAATGTTAAATTGTCTATGGAGATATTTTTTGTTTAACGCATACCAGTAAGCCCAAGTTTGCAGTGAGATTTTGTTAGGCTGATGACCTTCCGAAACATGTGAGCAGGGACAACATGCACCTAAAATGTCAAAGGACAAGTAACCCATTGATCATCACTGAACATAGTGGAAAATCACTTTTATACAAAATAGATAAAATTAATCCTTCCACAAATACGAATTTACCTCGTCCATGAGAAGCAAACCCCACTCCCGGTTTCTTATTTCTTCAATGATCTTTTCAGCTTCTTCGGAACGTTTGCCACCGAAAGCAATCATATTATACGTTGTCACCACCACCCCGGCATTGCCACGGAATCTTTCTTTGCTATCGGATGTGAAACGGCAGATTTGATCTTCTTTAATGGTTGACCACAGCTTAAACTGGAAAGCCCATTGATCCACAGACACGGCATTCGTAGCTAAACAAAGGCAACTTTTTCTTATTCTGCAGGCTGCAGAAACGCCAACTAAAGACTTTCCGGCACCACACGGCAGCACAATGATACCAGAACGTGCTCTACCTGAAATGACAAGAAAGACAAGCAATTGAATAACGTTATATACAGATCTAAATGTGCTCTATATTCATTGGAAAGAGAAAGGGGAAAGAAGATAACAAATGGCAAACAGAAGCATTGTAAAACCCGATATGAAGTACTGTTATCATCTATGAAGCACCAACATGGACACGTCGACAAGTGATTTTTCAAAAAAGTACGGACAGGACACGTCTTCAATACGTTGATTAAAGTCTTTAAAATTCTTCATTTATATAATATAAATTTAGTTTCATACTTATTATTAATTTTTCTAGGCAAAATTTTTTAAATATGAGTACCTATTTATTATTTAATAATAACTTCGAGTTAAAAATATATATAATATTTTTTATAAAAAAAAAAATGATCATTGCAGAGTGTCCAAGGAGTGTCGGTATCCGACTCGTGTCGGATACGGGCATGCTACCCTAATTGAAGTGTCCGTGCTACAGAGATTATCATGGAATGTTTAGAATCCCAAACACATAAATGGTAAAAGGCAATTGTTTTCCCTTCCTTCCAAATACTAGGAAAAAATGAATGGCAAGTATGAATAACACCCCCGACAAACAATGAATAAAGGAGGTCAATAACATAGAGGCCAAACATGACCGGAGAAAATAAGGTTAATCCAATGAAGTTCAAACTGCATGCAATATGTCCAAAATAGTATATGGATGCATATACAGTATGTTCATAAAGACTATAATATTGTCTCAACTAAAACTTGCACAAGAAAGTCAATATCCACTACATTCTCAGTTTCCAGTGCTCCCAGACCATTTTCGAGCTCCTCCCATTGTCAATGAACTTTAAATTACTTAAATTACAGAGTCGAAGTAAAACAAAAGGAGCAACCATGGCAAGAAGCAGGTGATAGCATTCATAAAAGCAATCACATTTATGCAGACAACAAAAGAAGTTAACAGGCAAAGGCAGGACCCTTACCGTTTCCAAACATCTTGCTAAGACTCTTTTCTTGATAAGGACGTGGCTGTGCATGAGGCTTCAACTCCACCTCAAGATCAGGATTAACCTGCAGTATCCAATGAGAATCAATCATCCTCACAGAACTATAGAATTTTATAGTTGTGTGAAATAATAGGTAGACTTGCTCCAGCCGTATTGATAAAAAGAAATCAAAAGCAACTCACTGTGTCGTTTCTGAAGTCATACTCCTCCAACATGGGATAATTCAGAGCATTAGGCAAACAACGTTGCTTCACATTCTCAACCTGTCAACGCATAAATCGTTAATAGAATATGATCAGTAGTTAATCAGTTAGGCAATATTGTGAAAGTTATTTATAGAACAAGCAATCATTTCTCATTTTTGGCTTGCCCTAATATATATTATCTTAGCAAAAAATCCAAGAACATAGTTTCTGAAATTGTAAGAACAGCAGACACTACCAGCATTCAAAAGGAGTTTAGGAAATTTGCCAAAGAAACAAGAGGAAGCACTGTTATCAGAATTATGACGGAGCTCGTTAATATTGCACATTAAAAAGAACACCCAAGCCATTTTCTTACTCACCATCTATAGCATTAATACAAATGCATGTGCATATGCATGTATGTGACAGCAATGAGCTTGCTGGTCAAATGATTAGCCAAGCAATGTGTGGTGTGTATGTGTGTGCGTGTTTTTTTTTTTTGGGGGGGGGGGGGGGGGGGGGTGGGGGGGGGGTTATTTTGCCATCAA
>CAIGRT010191132.1:0-23028 GCA_903798405.1 Fraxinus platypoda | reverse complement strand
ATGTTTAGTGTCTACTTTTTTTTTTTTTCCCAATTTAGGCATATATTACTAACATATGGATATGGTGATTGATAGAATTTGTATTTATTATTTGAAAATTTAAGTAATTGAACTAGAATCAAACCAAACCAGAATCGAATGGGTCGGTTCCAATTCAGTTTCGTGTCTTTTAAAAAATTAAAAACCCCTTTTGTTCCATTATCAAAAAAAATCACTAGTTGCATTGAACGGTGATTTTCCCATCAAAATATATTCTTGAACGGTGATTTGACCCATCTCAGACACATTTTTCAATGAAAAAATATTAAACGCAAATCCAAAAAAATTTCTTATTTTTTAACCATACATTCTCCCATAACACTATTGCAAAATGCATTTTTTTTTGAAGAAAATGGGGCTCAAAACAAAAATTGAACATTCTAACGTGATGTGGTTGGCCATGTTCGTTGGTCGCTTTTTATTTTTACTTTATTTCTAAAATATCACAAAACCAAAAACAGAAAATTAGATGAACTGACCAAAATTTTCTGATGACTTGGCTCTCATTTTTTGGTCTGCAACATTGTAAGAATGCAGCATATACAACAAGAACTAACTTGCAACATTATTTAATCAGACATAAGATATTATAACCTTACATTCGTAGTTTTGTAATGTAATGTCCAAAAACAAATCAAAACAAAATTATGAATTTAGCCCCTGATAGCCAGTATTGTGTAAAAATAATGTTTTGAATTATTTTTATTTTTTTTGAGAATATGTGATTAAAAAGTGAGAAAAAAATTTTGAGTTTACGTGCAAAATATATTTATTGTATGAATGTGTGATTGAAAATGAGTATGAAAAATAAATTATTTTGTTTGACATTATTTATTTCAAAAAAAAAATCATTTTTCTACAAATTCATTTTCAATCACATTCACAAATATTTTGCACGTGTATCCGAAAAAAGATTTCTACTTTTTAACCTCATATCTTCTAAAAATTCACTATTCAAAATGTTGAAAATCTCGAATAATTACCATTAAGGGTTTTGTTAGAGTGACAGGGTCCATGTGGACCTTGCGTTTGGCAAAACCCTACGATCAAACAGGGGCTTAATTAGTAAAAGGTGACCAGATTCTTGTGTTGACTTGGCTCTCAAGTTGCAAATTGATGGTCAATTGTGGGCATGATGTTTCCATGATACTACCAGCCTATTACTGCATCATATGTTAACCTATTCAACCCAACAAGTTGAAACCATTGGTCACTTCCTCATTGGTCATCAAAACTCCTTGTCACACATTTAGCCCCCATATGGTTGGAATTAAAATCACATTTTTAGTAAAATTTGGTAAAATATATGGTTGAAAGTTACAGATCCCATAAAATGTTTAACTAAAATTCATTGTTAACTTTAATTTAGATTAAAATCTAAATTTTAATTTCTATCAAATAGGAACTTAGTGATATGGTATAGATAGTGTAACGCGATCATGCCGTCTACGACATGATCATGATAAATTGAATTTAAGTTGAACCTCTTAAGACACCCTATATAAAGAATGTAAATATAAGTCGAATGTGAATTAGGAGTATTTAGTCTAGAGAGCCAAATTTAAAGCATGCACAAACCGTAAAAAAATGTTCATTTGAAATTTTTTGTAATTATGAACAAAAAAATATTTAAAAATTCAATGACTGTCATTTAACCTCATCTTATAATAGATAACTCAAGTGTTCGACCGAACTCAATATATCAAAAATTGTAAGTCATGTTGGCACATCTTACCTCCCATTCTCTATGTGAGCAAAAAAATTAACAATCAAATTGTTGGAAAAAATATATGATGGATTTGAGTGATTACTTTAAAACAACTTTACCAATCTTATCAAAAAAAAATTGGACAGAGTAACGGTAAGGATATGAGTAAAAACTCCAAAGAAAAGAATGTAACGTTAAACAAAATGTATGCAAAGTTGAGGCAAGAGTTGAAACTCTTTGTCTTTAAGTCGAATTTGTCCCTCAACGGTGCCTACGGATGATGGCAATCGACTCTCAAGATACAATGACAAACTTCTTGTGTTAATAGCACTTCAAAAAAAAAAAAAAAGAACCAAAAATTGGTTTTTGTACTCCTTTAAATGAAAAATGGAAAAACAGCTTTTATGCAGAATTTTGACTAGGAAAAGAATGAATTTAATATCATGATATGATTGCATATCATTGGGATGAGCAAATGGATGTCCCCAATGGTCTAATTTATAGAGAATGAAAAGTTGTGAGTGAAGTGTCACACCCCAAACTCAGCAACATTTGCCAATAGTCGCGGCATTTGTTGTCATTAGCCGTCGTCCTTGCATCGCTCGAGCATCAGAAACAGAGACTCTGTCGCTCGAGTGACAGCCTCCTCGCTTGAGCACTAGGTGAGCAACGGAGTTGGTCAAATTTCCGGTCAATTTTCTCTCTTTTTCTTCCAACTTTAGACCGTAATTTCTAATTCACCCGGAATTGATTTGGAGATTCCAAATATACCACGACAATTTACTCGATGAGTAGAACAAGCTAGTCTATTTATTTCCATAATTGGACTATCGAATCACGTTCAAATATTTGGTCGAAATTGATACGTAAGTCACTTTTATAGTTTTATACTTAACTAATTCCCACAATTCCCCACATGAATGGAAATTTCACAATATGCAATCCAAAAATGCAAATGATATGCAAACTCTAACAAAGGAGTACGTACGACAAGTTATAGCATCAGGATGGGTGGTTTGCGACTTTGAACCTTCCTTACTTAAATAAAATCGAATTTACTAAGCTAATTCGTGTAAATCAAAACAATCTTCCGGTACCAACACCATAACTTATCTAACCATTTTGGTTCTTATGGTTGTGTTCATTTTGACCATGAACANAGCTAATTCGTGTAAATCAAAACAATCTTCCGGTACCAACACCATAACTTATCTAACCATTTTGGTTCTTATGGTTGTGTTCATTTTGACCATGAACAACTCTTGGTTTCATAAGTGTTTTAAGAGAATTTAAGCCTCAAATTCTCGTTGAAGCTACCACACTTCACACTTATATAAGTTCTCATATATCTCTTGTCTACTTCTAGATATGTGATCATTAAAAGTATACACTTATCCTTGAACACTTTTTATTTCAACATTTTAGGTTTGTAGGAATAGGAGTAAGTGTTTTACACTGAATCTTTCGTAACTTAGTTGTTCCATTGAACCAAGATCTTGGGATCTCCAATCTACAAGATTCGGTTTCCGCTATATTGATTTTATTCGATAGGCTTCCAGCCCATTTCCCTAAAAAGATGGCATACTTGATCTCTAGTTAATCCTTTCATCAAATGATCCGCTATGTTTTCCTTTGATTTAATATAGTTAATCGAGATTATATCATTCGATATCAAATGTTTAATGGTAATGTGTCTCCGACGAATATGTCGAGATTTACCATTATACATACGATTTTATACCCTAGATTATCACAGTGTATATTAATCGCAGGTACCGATTTTTCCCAACATGGAATGTCTTCGAGAAAATTACAAAGCCATTCTTCTTCTCCGATTTTATCTAATATAATAAACTCGGAATCCATCGTGGATCGAGCTATACAAGTTTGCTTAGATGATTTTCAAGACACAACTCTATATCCAATGGTAAACACATAACCACTTGTAGACTTTGAATCCTTCGTATCAGATATCCAATTTGCATCGATATATCCTTCTAACACTACAAGATATCTTGAGTAGTGTAATTCATAACTAATCGTGTGTCTTAAATATTTAAGAACTCGAATTAAAGCTTTCCAATGGTTATTACTTAGATTACTTGTAAATTTACTCAACTTGTTGATTGCATGTGCTATATAAGGACGTGTGCAGTTGGTAATATACATCAAGCTTCCTATAACTCGTGAATATTCTAATTGAGATACGGGATCACCAGTATTTTTGATTAAGTGTAAACTTAAGTCATCTAGTATTTTAACTGGTTTATCGTCATACGCCTTAAAATTTTTCTAGTATAGCCTCAATGTAGTGTGATTGAGACCATGACAAACTATCACATGTTTTAAAGATTTTAATCCTTAAAATCACATCAGCTACTCTCATATCTTTCATATCAAAATGTTTTATCAATATTTTCTTAGTGGAGATATTAATGTTCGAATTATTTCGCATGATTAGCATATCATCAACATATAGACATACGATCCATTAGGTGTGATTTTGATGTAAACACATTTGTCAAATTCATTAATTTTGAAACTATTTGACAATGCTTCAGTACTTGTTTAATACATACAACAATTTTACAAGCTTATATACTTTATTCTCATTTCCCGGAGAAACAAAATCTTCAGGTTGTTCCATATATATTTCTTCTTCTAATTCATCATTCAGAAATGCAGTTTTAACATCCATTTGATGTATTTCAAGATTATGCAATGCAACAATAGCAATTAATGCACGTATAGACGTGATTCTTGTAATAGGTGAATAGGTATCGAAGAAATCTAGCCTTCCTTTTGTTTATATCCTTTGGCTACTAGTCTAACCTTATACTTGTCTATTGATCCATCCGACTTCAAGTTCTTTTTGAAAATTCACATGCAGCCTAAAGCTTTGTTTCCCAGAGGAAGTTCAACAAATTTCGAAGTATGGTTATTCATGATAGATTCAATTTCATTATTAACCGCTTTTTTTCTAAAAAAAAAAAAGAGCTTCCGGAGTGGAGATTGCTTCGTTAAATGTTCTTAGATCATTTTCTAGTAGATATGTTAGAAAATTTGGACCAAAAGGTCTTATGAATCATTTGTCTTTTACTGAGCATTAGTTCTTCATCTACTTGATGATTACTATCTTCTTGATAGTTTTTAATTGCAGTGTCGTAAGTTCATTTGTGTGAACTTACTTCTTATTTTTATAAGGAAAGATATCTTAAAAAAATATAGCATTCCTTAATTAAATGATGGTACCTATGTACATCAAGTATTTCAGATTTATGAACCAAAAATCGATATGCACTACTATTGTTTGCATATCCGATAAAGACACAAACAATTTTCTTAAATCCAATCTTTACTTGTTTAGGTTTAGGTATTTGTACTTTTGACAATCACCCCCACACTTTAAGATATTTGTAAGAGGGATTCCGACATTTCCATAACTCATAAGGTGGTTTATTTTTACTCTTGTGTGATATTTTATTAAGAATATGATTTGCCAAAAGAATAGCTTCCCCCACATATTTTGAGGTAAGCCTAAATTAATCAACATTGCATTCATCATTTCCTTAAGTGTTCGATTCTTGTGTTTAGCAACATCATTAGATTGAGAAGAGTATGGTCCTATTGTTTGATAAATAATTCCAGATTCTGAACAAAACAACATATTCTCCACTTCGATTACTACGAATCGCATTTATCTTTTTTCCAAATTGATTTTCAACTTCAGTTTTATAGTGCTTAAACACTTCCAAAATTTCATCTTTACTTTTCAACAAGTATATATAACAATATCTTGTACAATCATCCATGAACGTGATAAAATACTTTTTACCACCTTTTGTTTGGACGTACTTTAAATCATATATATCGGTGTGAATAAGTTCCAAAGGTGTTGTTCTACATTCGATCGAATGAAACATCACTTTGACTAAATTAGCCTCTATACAAATTTCGCATTTTCCATTTGTATTAAAATGCATACTCAGTAGTAAACTTAAATTCATTAGTTTGCGTATAAAATTAAAGTTTACATATCATAATCTATGATTCCATAAATTAGACAACTCAAGAATATAAGCAAAAAAAGATATATTACTAGGGTTGGACAAAACTCTCGAATCAAATCGGACCGAACCGAACTCGAGTCTAACTGAACTGAATCGAGCGGTTCTTCATAAGTTAAATATCCGAACGGGTATTTGAATTGAGAACCGATGAGTTTGGTTCAATTATCGGTTCTAGACCAAGAACCAAAGAACCGAATAAGAAACGAATATAAATATATATTTTTTAATTTTTTATATTGAATTCATTAAATTATTTTAATTTTTTCTAAACAAATTAGCAAATTAATTAATTTAGTGATTACTACTCCAACTCACAATCCAAGTCTATGCCTAACTAGCCCAACCCAACCCAATTTCTAAATTTAATTTTTTATTTTAATTTTTTGGCCTAATTATTAATTTCATTGTTAGCTCAAGATTTAGGTTTTTTTAAGTTTTTATCCTTCCATTTTCAATTTCTTACTTTCATTCGGTAAGCACATGTCCACTAACCCCAAATCATTTGATAAATTGAAAACCTACATCTACATGCCCAAATCGAAGCCACTGACTGCCGAGTCCGACTTCCCCTCTCCAACTGCCCATCGAAGTTACGAAT
Organism: Fraxinus platypoda; assembly: GCA_903798405.1. NCBI lineage: Eukaryota > Viridiplantae > Streptophyta > Magnoliopsida > Lamiales > Oleaceae > Fraxinus > Fraxinus platypoda. The sequence continues at coordinate 16,613 of CAIGRT010191132.1, read as the reverse complement.
GAACATGTCATTATAAAAAATTAATTATGGTACGAAATCGAATATAACCTAACCGAATCAAACCGAACAGAACCGAACCCAAATGGTTCCATAATTATATTTGGACCCGACGGTTCCATTTATTAAATACTCAAAAATTTTGGTTCGGTTCGATTCTCTTCAGAACTGAATCGAACCGGACCATGTCCAACCCTATATATTATTCCTTGAGTTATTTGGTACAATAGTAAGGACATTCATCTTGAATAGTCCATCTTTTACATAGTATTTTGCCTACATACATATTATTCTTGTTAAATATAAACTTATCCAATACAAAGACTAATTTAAACTCATTCTTGCTTAACAAAGAACCCGACAATAAGTTGTTGCGAATATCTGGCACATGAAGAACATTATTAAGGCTAAGTTCATTGCCCGATTTCATCTTCAAAATAACTTTGCCTTATCCTTCAACCTTTGAATTTGAAGATTTTTTCATGAACAATTTCTCACCATCGGTCAGAGTATAGGATGAGAACATTCCTTCGTCGACACAAATATGACAGATAGCACATGTATCCACCCACCATTCCATGAGATTTCCAACATTTTTGCATTTCGAAACAATGATCGACAAATTTATATTTTATATACCATTAGATATTGCATCAGAATCGGTGATATTCACTTGGACTTGTTTCTTAAGTTTATGACAATCAACATTGCGATATCCGATCTTTCTACAATTATAGCAATTGTCCTTGAACTTCTTTGCGTTCTTCTTCGATGGTTCAACATAATGCTTTCTTTTCTTGCTTTTGTTATATGATTCCACCACATTAGCCTTTGCTTGTGGTATACGACTTTCAACATGCTTGTCCGAATTTTGGTTATCTTCTTCAATTCTCAACTGGACAATGAGTTCTTTAATATTCATCTCCTTGTGCTTATGTTTGAGATAATTTTTGAAGTCCTTCCACATGGGTGAAAATTTCTCAATAATCGCAGTCACTTGAAATGATTTGCTTACAGACATATTCTCTGCGTGAATGTCATGGAGTATAATCAGCAATTCTTGAACTTGACTAATGATCGTTCTTGAATCTATCATTTTGTATTCTAAGAATTTCCCCATAATGAACTTCTTAATTCCGACGTCTTCAGTCTTGTATTTCTTTTCTAAGGATTCCCATAGTTCATTTGCAGATTTCATGAAACTATACACATTATATAATGTGTTATCCGATCCATTCAAAATATAGTTTTTGTATAAGAAGTCAGAATGTTTCCAAGCATCCAATGCAATCAATGATGCCCTAATATTTTCCCCTTTTTGTACGGCGGTAGCATCTTCTTTTAAGATTTTTGTCAAGTTTAGGGACGTGAGATAGAACAATATTTTCTGCTGTCATATCTTGAAATCAACCACCCACTGAACTTCTCCGATTTCTCTCCATGTGGAACGGAATTAGAATGAACGGTGGAGGGGCAACCGCAACCGGAGAAATCACAACGGTAGGAGCCATGTTTGGTAACATTCCTTCCGAACTTCCCATATTCAAAGTATCATTCGAAAAAGTATTGGTAATGATAATCATATTCATTTCTGTTTACACAAAACAGAAGATAAACCAAAATCAAAATTCGAGAAGTAGAAGAAGTTAAACCGAAGCCAAATCAGTTTAAATGAATATAATTTAAAGAATAAAGTTATCATTCAAATGACAGAAAATTCGACTTAAGAATGTTGAAAAAATATATATGATGGATTTGAGTGATGACTTTAAAACAACTTACCAAAAATAAATTGGACAGAGTAACGGTAATGATATGAATAAAAACTCTAAAGAAAAGAATGTAACATCAAAAGAAATGTATACAAAGTCGAGGCAAGAGTTGATCTCTTTGTCCTTAAGTCGAATTTGCCCCGCAACAGCATACGGATGATGGCAATCGACTCCCAAGATACAACGACAAACTATTTGTGTTAGTTGCACTTTAAACACAAGAACAACGAACCAAAAATTGATTTTTGTACTCCTTCAAATGAAAAATGGAAAAACAGCTCTTATATAGAATTTTGGCTAGGAAAAGAATTAATTTAACATTATGCTATGATTGCATATCATTTGGATGAACAAATCAAAGTTCCAATGGTGTAATTTATAGAGAAGGAAAAGTTGTGCATGAAGTGTCGTGCCTTAAACTCAGCAACATTTGTCAAGGGTCGCGACATTTGCTGTCACTAGCTTGTCGCTCGAGCGTCAGAAACAGAGACTTGATCGCTCGTCTGTCGCTATCGTGTCGCTCGAGCGACAGCCTCCTCACTTGAGCGCTATGGGAGCGAAGGAGTTGGTCAAATTTCGAGCCAGTTTCCTCCCTTTTTCTTCCAACTTTAGACCATAATTTCTCGTTCACCTGAAATTTGTTTGCAGATTCCAAATATACCACGACGATCTACTCGACGACTAGAACAATTTAGTCTATTTATTTTCATAATTTGACTATCGGATCACGTTCGAATATTTGGTCGAAATTGACACGTAAGTCACTTTTCGTGGTTTTATACTTAACCAATTCCAATACAAATTGCGTGAATTTATCTTCCTATGACTATGAAGAAGATTGGCACCTAAAAAGGTGAGACTTGAATTATAAGCATGATTTTAAAGTATATTATATGATAAATAAAGTGTTAGATTTTTTAATAATGTCTTGTGACATTAAGTTTATTTTACTAAATATGTCGTGGAAAAGGGTGTTCGAAAATGAACAATGTAATCAAATGATCAATAAGGTATAACATGTTAGACTTTAACAGAGATCGAATTGCAATAATTGTTAATGAATTTATTTATTAGGGTCGGCTGGTGAAGAAAGGCGTTGAGGTGAAGTTGGAATTGGAATTGGACCGCCAACTTGGTGTGTAATTTGCTAGATTAGAAAAGAAAAAAAAAATGAATAGACGAATTTCAATAATTTGGCATCCTCTTTTAGTTAATGTAAACTTTGGCAATGGTACGTAGTCTTACTTGACTAATCCAAAAATGTAGGAAAAAGTTGGCAAACTCCAATTTCTAAATGGATGAATCTCATTAAACAATGGAATTTGCACAAAGTGCATGAACCACGAAAAATAAAGATACACCAAATCAGACATCCTTTACCAAGTGTGTAATATCCACGATACCATTATTATTATTATTTCAATAGTTAAATATTCGCATCTATAATGGAGGATTGACAAGCTCGTCTGGATGAATACTCTTAATTTTCTTGTGAAAGGGTTTTCTTACAAAGGATGTTGTGTATTAAGATTTGAAATTTCATCTCAAAATATCAACCTTAGTAAGTTCAAGCCTTCATATTTATCTCTTAACATGTATTCGCAAGATGGTAGAGTAGATCAATTTTGAAATTCGTGAACTTATTTTTTAACATTAATCGCATCAAATGAGCTCTGATGATATGTTAAGACCTAATATCTCATCTTAAAAGTTCGATCTTATTAAGAGAAATAGCTTATTTTTTTATATATATATGTTCATATTTCAATAGTTAATCGACAAAAAATTTATCCTTTAACCGTTTTCAAATTCAAACACAATCAATAGGGTTTTGTTATGTGAGACACCCCGACGTACACCCCCTTCAAAATAGAAGGGGGCCCAAGAGCAATAAAAAATCGTAGATCCCCTCTATTGTGAGGGGGACTGTACACTGATATACACATGACAAAACTCCAACCAATATAGATAGAATCATCAAGGTAAAAGAAATACAAAAAAAAGGTGCTTGTTCCCCCTCTATAATCTTCCACCCATGTCCATGTCCATGTCCATGTCACCTTGCTAAAAGCCCATGGCAAAGAGGCATCATGACACAGACACAAATCTATTCAAGTCACGCCAATTGTAACATTTTCTCTCTCTCTCTCTACTTACCGATATTAGGATTATGTTACCTATACATAAAATTTGTATATAAAAAATTACATAAAATGATGTGAAGGGAAAATAATGGATAAAAAAGTTGACTGTATTTTAAATTAGCAAATCGTAAAGCACCACGTGACATTATGTAATCCTTTATGTAAACTTTAATGTAGCAAAACCCCACATACAATAAATACATAAACGCACAAACACAGGATAAATAGATTTATGACACTTAGATGATCATGGCCCCACCCCTGTGAGATGGGTGTCCTGAGCGTACACCAAGAGCGTACACATGGCTCATATAAATATCAATCATGTTATACAAATAGGCTCAAAAATAAGAGAGACACGTATCTATACATGATTGGATGGTTGAAAAAAAAAACTCAAATAGCTGCCGTCATACAAGTCTATTTTTTTTTGTTTTTTAGTCTGTTCAATTATGTTAAAGATGTTACGACCGACAAAATTGTTGCAGATGAAAGCCTCCTCCCTGTAGAACTTCTACTTTTCCACCTGTTTATTATTGCATCGGTATAGCGGTGGGGATGGATTGTGAAATTACTATACCACCCTTTAAACGGTGGATTTGGATTTTTTTAGGGTTTTTTTATGGATCTTTGGCATGTGTCAAGAAAGGTACAAACTACAGATGCATTTGATTCAAGAAATAACATGTGAAATGACCCAACTATTCTCAAACGTGACTGACCACAAAGTGGGAAAGGTCAATAAAAGATTCATAGCAACTTCTTGGAGATTCCCCATAAAAATGTCAAAAAGGGTAAAATTGTAAGTTCACAAGATAGGGCCAGGTGCAATAAATAAATTAAAGAGGGAGCATGTCACTGTCACAAGACCAAAGCCTAAAACAAGGTACCTGCTGCAAACACACATCAACAAACAGCATACTCACTCTCTCTCTCTACCCATCTTTGCTTTTTCAGCCAAATACCATCATCATCATCTCTCTCTCTCTCTCTCTAGAAATAATGAAAACCTACAATTTTTTACTCTTCCCGTTCCTATATCTCTCTACTCTATGTCCACATTGGTATCTATATTCAGCAGGAAGAGAGGAAAAACAAGAATAACTCCACCCAACTCTCTCTCTCTCTCTCTTTCTAATGGCACAGCTGGACCAAAATTTATGTAGAAGAAAGAAAAACGAAAAGATTCAAGTTTTAGAGAGGGATAGACCAAACCCCACCTCACACACAACCAAAAAAAAAAAAAGCAGGATTGGTTGCCACAAATGCCCTTCTGCAACCCCTTCAAAAATCCCCATCTTCATCGTCAACTTCACTGTCTTGTAAAGAAACAATGTTTTTATTATTTTTGCCACAATTCATGTGGGCTTTTTGGGCCTTTAATTCGTTGTCTTGGTCAGAGTTTTTTCACAGAGAAAACAGGAAAGCAAACAAGGAACCTTCCCACTTCCCCTATATTTTTCCTCTCTCTGTCCTTTCTTTCTGTTGTATTTATCTTTACAATCCTGTCTTTATTTCTTCTCCACCGCTCTTCCATATTCATCCTTATCGCCTTATTAATTTCCTTTTATACAAGATTCAGAGTTCTTGTGAGAACGGCTTTTTGTATTCTGTGATCTGATGATGCCGTCTAAGAAGATGAAAGGGGTTTCTTTGGATTCAACACCATCTTATATTATTGGTCAAAATGAGGATGATAAGGCATGGTTGAAGCATCAGAGTCTCTTGCAAGACTATCAGGAGCTACAAAAGGTTTCTTGGTTAAGGATCTGAAGTTTTCTCTGATCATTGGTTTCTTGGCTTTTTTATGACTGTTCTGGGGTGATTTTAATGATTTTGCTGTTGTTTAGTGATGTTTTCTGGGAGCTTTCTGATTTTTGTTCAATCTATTGCTTATCGATTATCCTCATGATGTTTCTTGGGATTTTATGATTTCTTAATTTGTATTTGTTCTATATTTTTTTCTGTTGAAAACAAATCTTGATCTTTTCTTGCAAGATCTTCTCTTTCTCGGTGAAGGTTATTGTGATTTGCCGAGTAATTCTCACAGTCTTCTTGTATAGTTTAGGTTTTTCAAATCATAATCTGGTTTTATTTGTATTTTTAATATTATTTAATATATTTCATGAATTAGGAGGTTCTCAATCAACTATTAAGGTCTCTTATAGTATATGGATTATGAATCTATGATGCTAGATCTACATATTTTCCCCCTAATAACATTCTTGTATGTTTGTAATTCTTCTTCTAATACATTGGTACTTTTCCCTGATAAGATAAGATCGTGCCTTCTTTACTTGGCTATTCGATGAATCGAACGCCTATTTGTATTAATATTTGATACTTCTCTGTTGTATTATAGTCCTCTTCAGTTACTGGCAAGCTAGTTTACAATCAAAATTGTTTTTCAGGAATCCAATGGGATGAGAAACAAATTGCAGAATGCGAAACAGAGGAGGCAGATACTGGCAGCTGAAGTTCGGTATGCAATTTTGTGTTATGAAGATGTGTTTACTAATGATTTACAGTCATTAATTGTTGTATATTCATAAATGCTACTCCCTCCGTCCCATTTATAGGCTGACTTTCCTTCTTCTCCCGGTCCTGTTTCTTTATTGAGAAAGTATTTGTTTTGTTTCTTTACTAATATAATATATACCCTTGTTTAATTTGTATAGTTATAACCAATTCTCCCATTTAATATTGAAATTGTACAGATTTTAATTTACCTACTCCTTGGAATCATCCAAATATGTACGCATGGAAAGGGAGTAGAGTTTAAGTGGTTCAAAGTATTTCCCACCATTATTTTTAAATAGTACTAGTAGTTGTTGATAATTAAATAAGGGTAAACTATGAAAATTCTTTGTAAAAATTCTTTTTTCGGTAACATTAAAAGAAATTTCTTAATCCGAGTAAAAAAAAAAAATCAGCCTATATAAATGGGACAGAGGGAGGGAGTAGTTTATTTCCCAAAACATCGAATCTATATTCATGTGAAAACTATAATTGGATCAATCTCTGGTGCTTCTTATAGCTGGTAGTTTGCCTGCCTATTTGGATTTGGGAGGAATTGTGGTTTTATTTTATATGGCAACAATTATGGTAAAGTAATGCTTGCTTGTACTTGTTTTTTTTTTTTTCTGGTGTAGTAATGCTTGCATATATTTGTGCAGTTGGTCACTTAATGTTGTTTTAATGATTAGTAGCTAATTCGGCTCATTATTTCTTAGATTTTTGCGGAAGAGACACAAGTATCTTCTTGAAACGAAGTTTTTGAATTCATCACTAGAACAGCAACTTGTACAACCACCACCATATGCGGTAAACCATATTACAAAGAAAAAGAAGGATCAAATGTTCAGCAGAAAAGTTACCGCTCCGAATAAAATTCCCCAAGTTCCAGACTCCAAACCTAGGAGGAAACAGATTAGAAAAGAAGCTGCTGCTCGTTCTGCATCACCAGTTATTAATATTGAGGGTAAGCAAAAATTACGTGGTAAAAAGCAAGATTCTCAATGCACTTTAAATCCAAATTCTGATATGAACAAGAGAGAGAGGATAAATATTCGAAAAGAAACTTTAATGCGAAATAAGTCACTGGTCATCGATTTGAATGAGGGGGAAAGAATATGTGGTGCAAATGATACTGGTCTGAGGAACTCAGTTGCAGCGTTTGATTTGAACCAGAACAGTAGTGGGAAAGAAACTCATTTGCCAAGTCGAGCTCCAATCTTCGACTTAAATGAAATTTCGGTAGGCTCCTGAATTCATCTTGTTATAAACTACAAATTTTCAATTATTGTGTTGTAACAGTTTGTTCTTCAACAGACGGGGGATGAAGATTTTCAGAGTAATTATGAACCCTTAAAGCTAGATGATGCAAGGAAAGGTTTGATTAGAGGTTTACATGATGAACAGCATAATGACTTGAAATTATCAGCGTGTAGAAACGCTGGGGAGGGTTCGACCCGGGTTGGTAAGCGAAAAATTTCATGGCAGGACCCAGTTGCATTGAGAGTTTGAGTTTCAAGGCTCGAACGATGGACATTTGGGAGGCTGATGAACTTTCGGTACTTCTCCAAGTTGGTTGCCACTTGCCAGTTTTTAATTGCATCTTGTCTGTAGTTTTAATGTAATTCCTTATGTAGAGCAATACTTAGTTCTTTATATTCAGCATACTTGACATGTTGGAAACAATTGACACACATATATATATATATAGTTTAGTATATTTGCCTCGTTGAACTAGTTATCTTTTCGGCCCTTCGCAATGGGGAAAAACATGAAAATGGAATATTAGCATTCCTCGTCTCGTCACGTAGTTGGAATCCAGTCATTATTTTGCATTGGCTTCGTTTTTTATCGAATTTGTCCATTAAAGTGATAATTTTTTCTACCATTGGGTTTAAAATTTGTTTCAATTGTATAGAACAAAAATTTGAAAAAAAAAAAATTTTCCATACCGAATATCGTTCGTTTGACTTTATTTTGCATGGAAGTTGTCAATAAAAGTGAAAAAAAAATTTTACCATTATATCTAAAATTTGTTTCCATTGCAACAAAAAAAAAAAGTGGAAAATGTTTTTCCACCAAATAGGTGAAAATAAAATCAAGCTTTTGTGCATCAAAAGATTGTACCTAAAAAAAGGTGAAAAACCAATTCCATGAAAAAAAAGTGCCATCAAACACGANAAATAAAATCAAGCTTTTGTGCATCAAAAGATTGTACCTAAAAGAAGGTGGAAAATATTTTGCCAAAAAAATTTGTGCTATCAAACTCTTAATTGGCTAAAGTTAGAAAATATTTTCCTTTTCCACCCATTTTCTAGGCTATCAAACGGACCCTTATTGTCTTTGTAAGTCTGCACCGGTTGAACCAAGTTAATAAAGCTGCAATGGTGATTTTTTGTAAGTGTGATTGTTCCTTAAAGCTGTATTTGTAGGCCTTATCACTTTGCAACTGGAAATTTCTTGGTGAATAGTTGCAGGTTGAAGTGGAAAGCAACCTTACTCTAATCTCCATGGGACAATTATTGTTACAAATGGGCTACAGCATAAATTTTACATTCTTATTACTTGATGTCCCACAATGGTAGGGATAGCTAAACTGTAGAACAATAAAGCGAGGCATAATGGTAAAGCTTGATGGATTATAGTGAAATATTTTAGCAAAAGTATAAGCACAAGAGTTGCAAAATTTACACATCAAAAATTTTCATGCTCCTAAGAGTCCAATACCTGTAATCACACAATTGCCAACTTCATTAAATCATTTCAACAAGAATAGTCATATTCTCTAGAAGTCTTACAGAGATTAAATTTTTGAAGAAGTCTGGACGTTCTATGAAACATACTACTGATTACCAGAAAATTGACCACTCAAACTTGGGGAGATGGAACCAAGGAAAATTAGTTTTTCAATCCACGTGGTCTAACAGCTCAACTTAGGAATCAAAATATCCCATCATCTTACGCCTCGAATTCATCATCAAGCTGGTTATGGTCTGGCTTGACTGCATTAATGGCCTCGCTAAATTCTGGCTTAGCTGCATCATCGGCCTCGTTATCTTCTGGCTTGGCTGCAACCACGGCCTCACTGAATTCCGGCTTGACTATATTATCAGCCTCGTTATCATCTGGCTTGGCTGCATCCATTGCCACGTGATATTCTGTCTGGACTGCATCATCGGCCTCGTTATCATCTGGCTTGGCTGCATTCATGGCCTCAGTATATTCTGCCTGGACTGGATCATTGTCCTTGTTATTTACTGGCTTGGTTGCATCAATAGTCACATTATATTCTTGCTCGACAACATCACTGTTCTCGATATCATCTGCCTTGGCTGCACTCATGGCCCCTTCACCTTCAGGCTTGGCTGCTTCCATGGCCTTGTGATCTTCTGAATTGGCTATATCGATGGTCTTGTAATTCTCTGAGCTCACTACATCCACGGCCTTGCCAACATTTTCCATTGTTGTGTTCTTTCCATCACCAGCAACCCATTCTGAATCATTAACTCGTACTACAGCCTTCTTCTGGTTGGACGGGTCAGCTCCATTTTGATCAAATTCCTGAAGTCGTTTCACATGTTTCTTCCCTTTCTTATGAGCGTTCATGACACTTCGAGAGAAGGCTCCTACCCGGCACATTTCACACCAAAATTTATAATTTTTTTTCTTGCTGTTTCCATTCTTCTGCATTTCTTGAACTTCCAATTGGTGATTCTTTAAGTTGTCAAGTTTTCGGTTTTCCTGCAATAGTGGCATATTATTTTTCTCTAAGCTCATCTCCCCCATCTTATTGAGGTGCATAGATTGAGTTGCAGATTTCACTCCCTCTGAACCTAGATTTTTAGTTCCTCCAACCGTGACTGGCATGGCAGCTTTCTTCGGAAAAAGACCAATGTTATAGTTTTTGCCAGCCCTCTGAGCTTTCAATGCAGCCTCTTTGGACTTGTGTTTCTTTCCCTGCACGTGGTCCTTCAGGGCTCGCTCGCTGGTGGCACTAACCTGACAGAGAGCACAACTCCACTCTTCTTTAGCTTTCTTCCTTGAGACAGCAGCTGATGGAAGCTCACCATCATCTACTACAGATGATGTTGCAGCCTTTCTCTTCTCTCTAAGTATACATTCATGGGGTTTGGCCTACAAAACTCAAAAAAGTCCACCATGTGAGTGAAAATACCAAAAGCCTCCCACCTTTTCAACGCGATAAGAAGGGAAACAAACAGAACAAATAAAAAAATATCTTACCGCTAGAGCTAAATAATTCTCCTGAAGAAGTATGGAGTTTATCGCCTACCAAAAAACAAGGATAGCATGCAGAAAGCTAAAGATAGGAGAGATGAAAATAAGGATTTTTTTGTTGAAGGTGGACGGCTACCACTGTGTCACCTATTATTATCATGATAAAAGTAGGAAAATGGAGTACAAAAAACAGAAATTTGTGCATACACAAGTTCATATAGGACACACTGTATAAGAATTGTTGGCATGTTTGAAAGACGTGATAGAAATAAAAAAATATGCTGGGTGTTCATAATTCAGACTGCAGACACAGCTTTCAGTACTACATAGAATCCAGCAGCTTAATAAACTCACCACTTAAATTTATGTTGTCCTTGTTCAGAACTCAGTTTTATCAAACACCCCCTTAGACAATATCTTCCAAATAAAAAAATTTCTATTGCGTATTGTGCATTATTAATAACTAACTAGCAAATAAATTGAAAGGTGTTAGAATTTTGGCAGTTAAAACATTTGATACGCCAAAGAAAATTTTCAAGTTTCACTCATGTATACAAACTTGCCAATGACAGCAAATAAAAAAATAGTGAACTACAATAAGATGATGACACCATAAAGGATTGTTCGGCCTTCAGTTTCCGAACTCATATTCTTCTAATGATAGTCTTAAGAAAAGGCAAAGCCATAACCAAAAGGATTAAAAAGTTGAAGGCTAAATTCTAAAGGACCTACGACTTCAGACATTGATTAGGCAACAAAAATAAACTTATCTTGTTAAATCAGTTGTGTATTATTTAATGATTTTGAGATGATTACTCTATCCTTTCAATTAAAGAGACATTCTCGGAAAATTTAGTCGTCTATAATCAGTTTGGTCTTTGGAGTATAATATCCTCAAAAGGAAAAGATTTATGATTATTTACAGACTAAAATGTAGTAAGCTACAACTATTCTAGGATTAATGACCATAAACACTTTTACCAAAGCCTTCATCCACACGCAGATTGTAATAAAATAGAAACTCAACACTTCTATTCAGTCTCAAAAAATTCTTTTTCTTTTCATGGGTGGAGAATTGAAAGTGAAACAATTTCATCGTACTCGAGGCCACCAAATTAAAGTCACACATGCAAGAAAAAACACGTGGAATGGGAACAAGGAACAAGTACTAACCAGCAAAACTACTTTCTCTTTCTCTATTCCCCTCTCTGAAACAGACTTAACTTCGGAAATTCTCGGTTCCATAATACATCTTTGAAATGGCAGGGTCTCAATCTCTCCATTCTCATGCCTTATATTCAGCCTCTCCTTCTCCTCGTGTGGCATTGCAACCCTCTCCTCTAGAGACCTTCCCTCACTTCTCATCCCCAAAAGTGGAAACCTAATTGTTGAGTTATACCCAACTCCCGATGATGGGCCAAATGGAAACCCATCCTCCCCCCTTCGCTGAGCCAATTCTCTCTCCATCATCAGCTCCCTCCTCACCTCAGCTTCCAATACACGCCTCCGTGCAATTTCCGATACTATCATCTCCTCCCTAATACGTTGCTTTTCAATCTCTCTCAGAATTGATTCGTGCAAGTCGTGAGATTGAAGCAGAGGATGATGGTGCGGCTGAGGGTGAGCATGGGAATGAGGTTGAAGTTGACTATGGTCTTGCAAGTACTCACGATGGCGCGGCTGAGGGTGAGCATGGGATTGAGGTTGAAGTTGACTATGGTCTTGAAAGTACTCACGGTGAAAATGCCCTGCGTATGAGCCCATATAGCCAGTTGAAACAACAGAAAGTAAAATCAGAAAAACCCCAGATAAAAAGTAATCGAAACTTGATCAATAGACATGGAAAAAACAATAATTAAGTAAATATGGGAACTTTATCTTTCCAACATAAATACACAGCGTGAGATTCTCTCTTTTCTAGTTCTCTTTCGCAAAAACTTTATGCATAGCTTTGTTCAAATTTCGTTAGTGGAAAGTAAGTTTGTATGTCATAAAGAAACAGCAGTTCATCTACATCTTATCTATAAAATCCTATCACACGTTTTAATCCCAAGCTTGCTCAATATTTTACTTTGCAACAGAAATAGGGAAATTAAAAAGAATATAACTCAATGAAACATAAAAATATCAAAAGGTAGCAGCAGATCAGAAAAATTGAAGAATATAAAATAAATCAAATTCATCTCTATTTCCCGATGGGGAAAAAAACTACTAAATTTATAAATAACCCAAACTTGATCTCTGTATATCACTGTGTGCCTTGTGACAGTGAAAAAGATGCAGAAAAAATTAGCAGAAGAAAAAAAAAAATGGGGAGGATGAATTGTTTATGACACAAAAAAAATTGCACTCAGTTAAAATCCACAATGCGGCTTAAATTCCATTCATATCCAAACAAGTTTTACTTGCATGCATATATGTACAGAAGAAGAACTTGAAAATTCAAAGAGTAAAACATTAAAAATTCACATACCTCGAAGAGCTTGTTCTGGAAAATAATTGTAGCCCGATGATTGATTTGAGGCTTTTTGATCAGTTGATCGATTCTTGTACTCCATTCAAGATTATTGAAGTATTTCTATGAGGATTATTAGTTTTGTTTCGGTAGGGATTTCAAATTTTTAGGGTTCTGCAATTGGTCTCGGATTTCCGAGTGGAGACAAAGAGTTTCAATTCGAGTATAGGCGTCAGTGTAAGAACACGCTCCATTATGGGTCGTGCAGCACGTGATAGTACACTGTTCTTTGGAGTGTTATTATTATTATTATTATTTTAATGAATTTCAAGTCCATTCAAGAAGAGATGAATCGAATTCGGGTCACCGACGGGGATAAGGCCTTGTTTCTTAGCATTTGAACCATGTCTTAAATTTGCCTTTCTATATTTATAATCGAGTAAAACCGGAACTAATTGCAATTAAAAATAAAAGAATAAGGACAAAAAATCAAGAACAAGAAGTTGCGGTAGAGTACGAGAGTAATTATATTTACGGTTGTATTTTATGTACATCACAACTTACAGATTGGTCTACATATACATGATGTGGTGAGGTATGATTAAATCAAAAAAATTTCAATCAAATAATAATAATAAAAAATTCATGGCTTTCCTTTTGACATCTCGTCTATTTGTAAAACCTTCTGTAATTCCTTATGTATAACTAGAATTATTTGTATATATATCAATGGTAGAGAACTAGAGATATATCACAAGTTAGGTGACTGCGTCTCTTGCTTCGTTGAAGTGCGTCAAAATTCCATTTGATGAATCAAGAGATTTATTCACATCTAACCGATGATGCATATTTGTTAATGATAAATAATAGTATTCAAGTACAACTAGATATAGCCCCGTTTGACCTTCATTATCTGGTATTATAATTTTTGGAAGTGTTTTTTATTATTATTTATGTATGGTTGAAAAGGAAGAAGTTTTCGATTTACGTGTAAGATTATTTTATGAAAGATTGTGTGATTGAAAATAAGAAAAAAAAATTATAATGTGAAATAATGTGGCCAAAAGGATTGTGTGGGGCCCGTGAAATTTTCTACAACGAAATTTACCTTTTCATGCTAATAGTCGATGTAAACTGGAACTATGTGCACTTAAAATGGAAGGATAGGGATGTAGGTTGGAACTTGGCCTCCCAAATTAGCAATAGTAATTTTCCTCACATTAATTGGACAAATAGTATAGATATAATTATGAAGTTGTATGGGATAAAGAGATATTTAATTAATGAAAAAGGAAATTATGTATTCAGAGACATCCTTTCCAATGTAAAAAGTCAATTGTTCGTCGGAAAATTGCAACGAAGGTCTCAAACATTTCATTTTATTGCAAAATATATCTTAACCTTTGATTTTTGCGACCACAGTCCCAAATCTTTAACCTCCATTGTAGCTGGAGTCCATTTTACAGATTTCATCCACTTATCCATTAGTCAACCATTAAATTAAATGTTTGACTCAAATTAACAAATAAAATAAGGGGTAAAATAGTCAGTTTACATTTTCTATAATAGAAACTTTAAAAAAAAACTATTCATCATCTCAAATGATATTGAATGTATATGACCTCATATCTGTAAATCATTACTCTTATTTGGTTTGGTTTTGGGGTCTTCCATTCGAAGGGTTGAAGGTTGTATTCAATATAATTTATTTATTTATACTTCTCCATTCGAAATGGGAATTGTTTGAATTTTAGTTGTTTGAACTTTGATTCAGATTACTCGGATGAAAATATGAATTGGATTTTAAAAAAAAAAAAATTCTTTCTACTGGAGTGGCCACGGTTTAACCCATGTTTGATGCACATTCTTGAGGAAATAATACATTTTAAATAGTGATGTGATAAAAAATATGTGGTTAAAAAAGAAGGAAAGGTTTTGAATTTGCGTATAATATTATTTTATTAAAGATTATATGGTTAAAAATAAGTATTAAAAGACTGAGTTTTTTTTAGAATGTGAATCAAACAAGGACTTAGGGCGTGTTCGGTAGAGATTGAAATCGGATTAAAATTGAAAAACTAGCCGTTATGGTTGACTTTTATTAGACGAGTGAGACCCAATAACGATTATATTTTCAATTTTAATTGAATTTTGAGCGGTACCAAACAAGCTCTTAATTCCATTTAATCTTGTTTCTCTTGGAGTGCACGGATTGGGAGAGATTTGTACTAATTACTATCTTCTGTCATGATTATTTGAGTTGTACATCTTCTTGAATTTCTCATAATAGAGTTTTTAATTTATTTTTCTTTTAATTTTTAAGAAACCCAATTTGTCTTTTGAGGTTTGGTGAAACAGACAACAATTTGAGATTTCCAATGAGTTTTTAGAGATAGAAAAGAAGGTGAATTTAGGGGACTCAACGGGAAGGGGGGTGGGAGCGGTGGGAAGAGGTTGAAGAAGATGATGAATAGTTCTCTTTTTTATTTTTTTTAATTAATTATTTTATTTTTAAGTTTTTATTATATAAAATGTAAAATGATCATTTTACCCCTAATTTAATTTGTTAATTTGAGTCAATCATTTAAAGGTTGGCTAACGAATAAATGGATGAAATCTGTCAAATGGACTATACCTGCAATGGAAGTTAAATGTTTGGAACTGCGGTCGTAAAAATGAAAGATTAAGGTGTATTCTACAATAAAATGAAAGATTTGGGGACCTCTGCTGCAATTTTTCCATTGTTTAGTGAAATGTTACTTTCAAGATAAAGGGTGCAATATACGCAACTAATGATAAAAGAAAAAAAAAAGCCCTATTCTATTTTGGTCTTATACTTCACTCTGCCTTTATGAGTAGTAAAGTTTTTGGTAGAATATATTTGCGTGCCCGTGTCTGATCTCCATGAATTATTTTGGACATGATTTTATTAGCGTGTGTAAGTGTTTGACGCCCATAAATTCACTCAATTTATTTTTTGTAGCGGTATAATAGGGCCACATCTGCATCATGATGTATTCATGTCAGCAACAAAGAATTGTTTAATAATTTTATGATACATATCATTCCAGATTTGCCCTTAAATAAATGAATGATAATATTTATCATTATGATGATGAAATATCGATATATAATAATCTATGTGGAATAATGGAATTGGACAGTTCAATTTATATGAGAGAGGGAAATGTGAGAAATAATTGATTGTCATATTACCGATGTTCAATCATCATGATGATAAATAACATTGTTCTAAATAAATGCTTGCTTACCAACTGAAATTGGGAGAAAGATTGAAGAGTAAATAAGTAAATTTTTCATGACAAATAGAGATGGCAGCGGGGCGGGGCGAGGGCCTGCCCCCCTATTTTTTTCCCAAAAAAAATTCAGTTAAAATACAAATTCAAAATTTTAAAATCCAAAGCAAATAATGCTCAAACTAACTATATTAATATCTAAAAGAAGCACTTGAAACAAACAATGTCCAAAATTAAA
>CAIGRT010191122.1:0-18915 GCA_903798405.1 Fraxinus platypoda | reverse complement strand
GGTATTCCTGCCACATCATTCACTTTGAGCTTTCGTTTCACGTAAGCACTAATATCTCGGTTACATCGGTACAACCTGGACTTAGTAGGACTCGTCTTATGATTGTGGTCAAGGTGGACCAAGTTAATCTTCCAGTAACCATGTATATCTAAAGATGCAGAGATCCTAGCTTTACAACCCGTCTGAATTGTTGGTTGCGGCTTCAAAGAAGTACTTGTAGTACCTATTCTTCGTCCCTCCCTACTACACGTGAATGTGACAAATCTCAAAACACCTTCATCATCCTTCCCTGAACTCCTCTTTCTAATTGGAAAACCTACGNTCATCATCCTTCCCTGAACTCCTCTTTCTAATTGGAAAACCTACGACATAAGCATATCTTGCATACAAATCATACACTTCTTTTATATCCTGAAACTGCATACCAACTTCAGGCACAATCATTTCATTTCCTCCTATTGTTTCATCTACCACAACATTCACATTCCCCTCCACATTCTCATTTTCGGAATCAACCGAAAAAACTTCCATATTTAGTTGATCCTGAAAAACATTAACACTCACCCATTATGACAAGTTCATAGTATGTAACTTCATCCATTTACAACAGCAGTTTAAATGAAAATAAAATCAGATGACATAGATAGTCTCTCTGTTAAACATTGGACAACCCATTGAAATTACAAACAGATGCTACAAGCACACTCTTTGTAATTCAACTCCCTAATTGGATGCTACAAACAGATCGGTGAAAGCAAACAAGACTCTGTAAATGTCAAAATAATTTCTAAATTCAAACAGCAGGTTCTGATTTCTAACGTACAATAAAAATTCTGCAACAATAATTTGTAAATTCAAATTGCAGGTTCTGATTTCTGACTTTCAAAAAATTCTACAAGAATATCTACAATAATAGTATAAACACCATAAAACCACAGTTATTACCGTCATTTGCAACCCGGTTCCGGTGCTGGAGGACATGGCTGGAGTGGGGTCGCCTCTGAAGGTCGAAAATGGATGTTGATTTTCTGTAATTTCAAATGGATGAAACACCCGTCCTCTGTAATTTCGAAGGAAGGTCGCCGTGAAAATTCTTTCACTGTAAGGCTGCTACTCTTCGAATGGGTCGCCTCTGAATGGGTCGCCTCTGAAAATTCGCTCCGGTGAAACACCCGTCGCCTAAGCACCTCTATAATTTCGAATGGGTCGCCAAGCTAAATTCGAATGGGTCACCTCTGTAATTTCGAAGCCTAATCACCTGCTGGAGTTTTGAACTTGATTTTGTGTATTTTCAGTTTACCACTGGTTTTGGAACTTGGATTTGGGGGAAATTTGAGAGAGCAATTGTTTGTGGGAGAGAGAAATTATTGTCGGCCAGTGTTGAAAATGAATTTTCCCCTCACCTCCCTTTTTCCTTCCATTTTGGCACCCAATTGGTCATCTGAAAATCTCAACCATCCAAACCCATTTCATCTCCACCTTACACCACACTTTGTCAGCCAACTTTGTCAATTAGCTTGGTACAAATAGCATTTTTCAATATTTTATTGGGTGAATGAGTGGTAGAGAATCTTACTATACCAAACAATATTTTGAAATAATGGGAGACAAACGGGGCCTAAAGGTTGTTATACATGTAAATAACAATAATTGTACTAAATATACATAATGATATATATTATGGTTTACATGCATATAATGTAACGAGATATGATCAAATAAGAATTTTTTCAACCAAATAAAAGAAAAAATTCTCCACCTCTTTAACATTTTATCTTTAAGTAAAACATTAGGTAACTCCATTAAATACAAATAGCATTATTCAAAAAAATCTACATCACTCTCTTTTTGACACATCATGTGTATGTACGATTGTGTTACATGTACATAATGATTTGCATACACATGATGTAATGAGATATAATTAGGTCAAAATTTCTTTTAAAAGAAAATTCTCCTATCTCTTTTTGACACCACATACATATGTAAACCATTATATAAATTCTTATTTACAAATAGCATTATTCATAAAATTATTCTTTCAATAATCAGGTACCCTGCTCCATCCCAAACATCCCACTCGATTCCACACCACAACCACCCTAACCTTAATTCATTTTTCACCACAAGAAAATATCACATCTGCTTTATTCTACTTCTTCCACACTGACTCGACATCGAGGGCGACACGATAGCGTGTGATCGTGTGCACATTCAGCGACGATAGGCATCAATGTGAATCGCAATTACGCATGTCCTTATTGTGATAGTGGTACTTGTCATTGCTGCAACTGTTGTAGTAGTAACACTCTGTGCTGTAGCGATCTACGGTGCATCGTCGTTGTAACGTACCACATGCTTGTTGACGATGATTATTGTTTTTGGTACGATTTGGGTAGTGGTGATGGTTGTTGGTGAGTTGGTAATAGTTGTTTATGCGATCAGTGTATTTGTGTGGGACGAGTTAGGCGATGATGATGGTTGTTGGTTGTGGTTGTGGTAAAATAGTGGTGAAGATGGTGGTTGTGATGCGTTGGATGTAGTGTGTTGTAGGTCTGAGAAGGTGACGACAACGCTTTGGGTGATGCCGGGGTGGTGGTGTGTGGGTAGGGTAAGACAGGGAGATGAAGGGTAATTTGTGATCGGTTAATTAGGTTATTGTGACTTGTTAATTTGATAATATGTGATCGATAAATAAGTTGTAATCAATTAATTTGATATTTTGTTATAGATAAATAAATTGTGATCAATTAATTCGATAATTTATGACTTATAAAAATGTGTGATTTGTGATAAATCTGCAATGGTGACCCACATTTTGTGTCTTTTTTATTGTGATGTTCTGTGATTTGTAAAAAAAACGTAATTGTGATTATAAATTTTAGGGAAAATTGTAGCCACGGTACAAAACATTTCCCATTTTTGCAGACTTTGCCCAAACATTTCATTTGTGCCAACCACGGTACCAAATCTTTAAACAATTCACATCTGAAGTCTAAATTGACAGGAATCGTTAGTTTGACTGTTAGTTGACCAATAATTAAACGTTTGACCAATTTTTAAAGGTAAATATGCAACTTTACATTTCATATGAAAAAAATTAAAAATAAATAATTAAATTAAAAAAAAAAACTCTAAGCTAATGTTCATCTTCTTCCCCCTTCCTTTCCCCCCACCCCCACCAACACCCCAATCATCTTCTTCTACACCCATCCCACACACCCCCACTCCTGGCACCCCCCATAGCCTCTATTTCCATAGAGTGAACCTCCACTGCCACCTCCATAGCCGCTGTCACCCCCTCCATAGCACCCCCAAAACCAGAAACACCGTTGTATCCTCCATATCCTCCATAACTCTCACCAAGCCCACCATACTCGCCACCTAAATCATAGCCTCTACCATAGCTTCCCACATAACGGCTAGAATATTCCAATGAAAGATCCCCTCTAAAACCTCCATAACCACCCGCACCACATCCATTGTAAACACCAAGTTCACTTCCACCATATCCACCATAACTGCTACCTCTACCCCTGTAGGCTCCGCCAGATCTATAAGAACCTGCACTAAAATCGCTTCCACCAAATCCATCGTAAGTATCTCCAAATCTAGCTCTTGAGTTACTCAGGCGCTTAGATGGTGGTGGAGGGTTTGGCTTCTTATCCAGTCATGATTATGAGGGTGGGTTCCCAAGTACTTATTACTGGGCATGGTAAATGGGGGATTGTAGTCCGGGTTTCATGGCACAAAGAGACGAGTTTGATAGGGACTGGACATTATTTTGCCATTCACTAGTTTGATAAGGCAGTGGGGTTGGGGTGTGTGGGGGTGGGTGTAGAAGAAGATGATTGGGGGAGGAAAGATGAACAGTAGCTTAGGGTTTTTTTTAATTTAATTCTTTTATTTTAATTTTTGTTCATATGAAAAATGTAAACTTACATATTTACCCTTTAAAAATTAGTCAAGAATTGGTCGGACATTTAATTATTGGTCAACTAACGGTCAAACTAACGGTTTCTGTCAATTTGGACTCCGGGTGAGAATTGTTTAAAGATTTGGTACCGTTGGTGGCACAAATGAAATGTTTGGGCAAAGTCTGCAAAAATGTAAAAGGTTTGGTACCGTGGCTGCAATTTTCCCTAAATTTTATGTTATTGTGACCTTAATCTATTTAATTAGCACCACCTGTAATAATTATGTATTTTTCTCTTATAATTTATTTATAATTGGGCTCATCTTTTGTAGATGACTAATTTAGGAGGATGTAGAAATTATATTGCAGCTTGTTTTTAAATATTATAGTGCTAAAATCAGGTGTAAGGTTTAATTAATCATAAATCAGGTCATAATTCAACTTTTAATATTAATAATAATATTATACACCCCACCCACCCCAATATACTATCTCTTTCCTTTTTCTATCATTTAATTTCCCCCACGGATTTACATCTATCTATCTATCTATCTCTATCTCTCTCTAGTTCTCTGACCAAACTTTAGTTTCTCTCTCTACCCATTTTTCTCTTCTTCATTATTCCATTCTCTCTTTCTCTATCAGAAGTTGTCATAGGTAGTGTGAGATTTCTTTATGTACTTTGTTCAATTTGCCAACTTAATTTCTGTCACTTTGCTCATTTTGCTATCGCTCACAAGTCCCGATGGTGGTGGCAGTGGTGTGGTTTGTTGATAGTTTTTCATGGGTGATTTTCTGATTTGATGCGTTGTAATGGTGTTAGCGGTGACGATGGTGATGATGGTGGCACTAGTTTTGGATTGAGTTGAGGTTGTATAAACAAGGATTGTAACCAATAAATTAGGTTAATCTATGACCAATAAATAACATGTGACCTGTAGCATGTGAACTGATAACATGTCACATGTCTTTGTTCACTTGTTACAGGTCACGGATCAATGTTCACAGGTCACATATCACTGATTTTTGTTCATAAGCCAATATTAATTGGTCACATATTATAGTTCACTAGTCACAGTTCATATTGTGTAGGTCACAGATGTTTACAGGTCATAGGTTATAGGTCACATATCATATTTTATAGATCACATATGTACACAGATCACATATTATAGTTCGCATGTCAATATTAATTGGTCATATGTTATAGTTCACATGTCAAAAGCTAAAGTTCATACGTTACACGTCACCATTCACAAATCACAGATCATATTGTTTGTCATAGATGTTCACGTGCCAATATTAATTGGTCTGATTTCACCATTCATAGGTAATAGATCAATATCTACAGGTCATAGATCCAAGAGAATTGACCACAAACCTTTGGAACAATATCACGGGCAATAAATTCAAAGGATTGGTTACATGACATTGATTTCTTCGAACTGGTCACAAATTCAATTAATTAGATTTTAGCACAAAGAAATTAAGTTCTTTGATGCGGTGAGTATTCTACAAATTACATGAGAGGCTGCTTTTCAATTTTCAATTTTAAAAAATAGATTTAAATTATATCAGAGCTGCTCAATCGTCCCTGAAGAATATGATCAAACTCCGGCGATGCTCAGTCCATATTCCTCAGTGGTCACTATATTTCTCTCCCTCACTCTATTATCTGAGTCGATGATGCTCAATAGCTGCTAAGTGACGATTAGTTCGTCCCTAAAGAAGATGCTTAGTTGCCGACAATCTCTATAGATTTTATCTTTTTTTCGACAAGTTATTTAGATGCTGGTGACTGTGAGGGTAGGTGCCGGGATGGGTGGATGCCGACGACAATAAGAGGGAATGGCAGCGAGATGGATGGCGATTATTGTGGCCCGAACTGGAAAGAGATTGGAATTATTTTATATATAATTATTTATTTAATTTTCACCTGAGTTTTGAAAATATAAACTCGTTCTCTTAAAATTGAATTGGCCTAAACTTAAATCCTGAGATATGATTTTTTCTCTTTAGGGATTTAGTTTAAAATTGAACTAAACCATTATAAAAACATGCTTTCTATTATTATCAATGTTTTCAAACCTAATTGGAGCATTGATCCAAAAAAACGTAAAGAGTCAAAGAGTTCAATTGGAGTAGAACTCATATCAAACCAATGATAAAAAAAACTAAAAAAATACCATAAAATAAAGGGTAATTGGCGCAAAACCCCTAGACTTTCATTTTGGTGAAAAATCCCCTAGATGGCTAAAATCCTTCAAAACACCGCCTAACGTCCAATTCTATTAGATTAGGTGGCACAACAAGCTCCAAATATGTAAGTATATGTTTTATCGTCTAGATTATCATTTATATAATATATATTACTGCATCCCATTAAACCCCTATTTGAGCTCCATTAAAATGTATTTTTGGGGTTGGAATAGCTTTTTTTAGAATGTGTGGCTAAAAAATAAGGAAAAAATTTGGGTTTATGTGTAATATTATTTTATGGAAGAATGTTTAGTTGAAAAAGAGTTGTGGAAAAACGTATTTTCTAAAAAATCGACCACAACTAAATTTGAATAAAATTGTCAGTAATTAATTATGTTTTATGTTCAAAAAACCAGTAAAAATATATAACTAGATACCTTGCACAAGCTATGAGTTGAATGATAGATCCAAACATAAGAAATTTGCAGTTAAATGTCAAACCCACATTTCTCTAGTGTTTCCCAAAGAGTCCATCAAGAACTTCAAACCACTGTAATTATATATTTATTAAAAGTGCAGAAAAATTAAAAATGGAAATGGAAATCCTGGCATCTTCCGTTTTTCCTATCTCCTCCAGTGATGGCATCATTGCCTCATCCCATACTCAATCTTATCAACCCTCACCGTCAAAGTCCTAAACGAATTCTTCCACACCATCACCACGTGCTAAGTTTTATCAAGGAGTTCGGTGACATTAATCACACACAATTCGTAAACAACATGACTCACTAATATGCACCATTTACATTTGAAGAATTAGGACCTAGTCATTGCACCAATTAGAGGTTTTTCCAATTCACACATATTCATAATAATTCCGTAAATTCTAAAAATTTCTCTATATTTCATCTCTTATCACACACACACACACACATATATAAAATAATAAATAGACACTTCATATTACATTTCATTTGGAGTATATCGGTGATCAAACGAGACATCATCACGTAGTCAATTCGAATTTTCGAAAGATTTCACATTTCATTATAAAGAAACCAAAAGAGTTCACATTTCGTTAGGTCGAACTCGAAGGTCCACTGGAAATTCATGCATGTATCATTAAATATATAAAAGTATAAGGAAACAAACCATTTGCATGTTATGTACTTGGATTGAGAAAGAAGATAACCCGTCGAAGAGGATACAACTTCAATACCCAGAAAGTAATGGAGTGATCACAAATCTTTCATTGCGAAGAAACGAGCTAACTCCGACTTTAATTTTGTAATCCCATCAGTATTCACTAGTATAATCATGTCGTCAACATATAAAGAAAGCAAAACACGATTAGCGGCTGTACTTCTATGAAATAAAGTTGAGTCATGATGGCTACGACGAAAACTAAGTGAAGTAATCATAGTGGAAAACTTCTCAAACCAAACTTGAGGTGCATGTTTGAGACGATATAGAGCTTTTCAGAGTTTGCAAACTTCACCAAGTTGATGAGAAATACTAGGAGGGGAAACCATATGGATTTCTTCTTGTAGATCTCCATTCAAGAATGCATTTTTAACATCCATCTGAAATATATTCCATCAACGAACAGAGGCCACTGCTGTAAAGGTGCAAACAGTAGCCATTTTTGCAACAAGTGCAAAAGTTTCCTCATAATCCATATCATACTCTTGAGAATACCCCTTTTGCGACTAATTGGGCTTTATATATTTCAACAAATCATCTGACTTGGTTTTGATTTTATAGACCCAACGAGAACCAATTGCTTATTTTTTCTGGCGGTAAGTCCAATGTATGTGTTTGATGCAGAGTAGTAAGTTCCTCAACATAGCTTCGCGTCAAAGTGGATCAAAGTAACAAGAGTAAGCAATATCTGGCAATTGAGATGATTTACGAATATGCGTAGGGTAACGATGAGGAGGAGCCCCGGTCTCAGGCCTTGATTGGGCAGCCTAAGAGGAGATGGAACAACTGATTTATTAGGAACTAAAGTACTAGTATCAGCAGAACTATCAATGGGAACCTTTCAAGAATCATGATCTGAAGTGAGAGTAGATGTGTGTGGAACATGAGGTGGGACAACTTCAATTTCAACAACAAATAGATTAATGTAAATAAGATCAAACTTAGTCATGTTATGAGAACTAGTTGGAATAGAAAAGAAAGGTACATGTTTAAGGAACATAACATGACGACATGCATAAAATTTGACTAACTGGATCAAAACAACAATATCCCTTTTTCGTGCACCATAACCCATAAAGACACATATAGCATATCTAAAGGAGAATTCACTACGCTTGACATGAGGTCAAAGGACAAAACGAATAGAGCTAAAGACACGTATAGAAGAATAATCAAGAACATATACATACAACTTCTCAAAATGAGACAAACCTGAATTGTGTGAGGATGGGATCCTATTAATCAAATGAGCAGTAGTACGAATTGCTTCTTCCCAAAATTCACTTGGAGTAGAAGTAGAGAGTAAAAGAAAGCGTGCTCTCAACAAGATGTCTATGTTTCCTTTCGACAACACCATTTGGTTCAAGAGTATTTGTACAAGTAATTTGGTGAATGGTTCGATTCGAAGCAAGCAAATCAGAAAAGGCATTAGAGGTATATGCTCCACCTAAACCACATCGAAAACATTTGATAATAGCAGAATGTTGAGTTTTTATAAGTGCTCTAAATGTGTTGAAAATATTAAAGAAGTCAGAGCTACATTTCATAAGAGAAACCAACAATAACAAGTGTAATCATTAATAAAGGAAACATAAAATCATAAACCCCCTTTAATGGTAACATGAGAGAGTCCCCATAAGTCATAATGAACAACTGGTACAAAAGACTTAGGAGATAATGAAACAAAAGATGATAAATTATGTGACATGTGATGGGAAGCCCCATAATGATGATATACCTGAAGAACTAGAAGATGACAAACCTATAAGAGAGGCAGACATTTCATGTGGCGGTGTTGCATTTAGCTGTATGCCAAAACTTCTGAAACTACTCAAAACACGAGTGGATCTACTGATGTGTCAGCCACTGCAATATTAGGTTGAGCTGGTTGGTTTCCAAATTTCCATGGTGGAAGAACTTGTCGTTGCTGCTGTTGTTGGGGCCGTTGTTATTGCTATCATTGTTGAGATTGCTGCTGTGTAGTTCTATTCAACAATAGAGAACATTGTCCTTTTCAGTGACCCTACTGCTTACGGAAATGAGTCAAAATAGTATTCAAGAATGCATTTTTTTTTCCCAAAAAAATGGGGCTCAAACAAGAGCTTACTTGGAAAATGGAAAAGTTATTTCACTGTAGGGGTAATTAAGAGTAACATTACGATGTTTACCTCTTTTAACAATTTAGGTAAATTTTATTTTGTGGTCACTGAGCCTCCAACAAAATTTCACTTTAGTCAATAAACTTCGATTTAATTTCAAATTTGTAACTCTTATCACTTTTCGTATCTAAAATTAATGAAATTGTTTCTTTATCACAATGGGTCTTTATCACTAGGTGAGTATCAACTTACTACTACATCACATCATTAAAGTGTTAAATAAAAACATATCTTTTAACATTTTAATTTAGGATTAATGTACTTGTACACCTATTTTCTATACCTTGGGTTACACTCCTTTATGTGTCAAAAATCTGGCCATTCATTGAAAACGATTTAAAAATCAATGCACCAAAATCTATCAACTCACCAAGGTATAAACCAATGCGTCAACCTTTTTTGTACATGTCTTTAATTTAAAGGCATTTTCATAACCTTCATTTTACCATTTTCTTTTCTAGGCTTCACATAGAGACTTGTAGATGATTTAACATGATATGATTATCAAGCAAGCAATTTCTGCAAGTTTGAATACAATAGGTGACGAAATGTGACTAGGGTGATGAAATTTGAAATTATTTCAATAGCTAATTCTGCAAATAGAAGTTAAAATTGAAATTTTGCTGACTTCCTATGACTACAAATGAAATTTACCCTACTAACTTGCAATTGGAAACCATGAAAAATAAAAGGATCTGCTTGGCAAGAGGTATTCTACAATACTAGATATATAATATTTGCAGTATTTTTCTCTATAAAAACATAAATGCATCTATCATTTTCACTCCAAAATAAGATGAAACGAGGCACTTTAAAAACACTTCTCCTTTTTCTTGTTTCTATAAAAAGCTCCAAATCAAGCATTGGAATGAAAACGTTATTCCCTTTCGAGAGGCAACCAGAATTATTAAGTGGGTCTTGTTTTCATGAATAACAATGAAGATACATGTATAGTCTATATTTTCCTAGTTGAATAATATTTGTTGCGAAACTTGAATTTTATTTCAAAATTTCATTATTCTATCACATTTTGCATCTCAAATTGAGGAAAATTGCTTTATTGATAGTCATACCACAACTTCCTCTTGACACTTTTTTCAAGGGAAAATAAGTAAGCTTTTTACTCATGAGATTCTCTTGTGGTTAAAGTACAGTTTCAAATAGACAGTATCAATATGTTGACATTCGAACCTGGTGAGACTCAATTGTCAACAAATCTCTCGTTCATGTTTGTTTTACATGCATATTGTTGGACACCATATTTGATTGTACAAGATCGTAGCCCTGATAGGTATACGACGGTCGCGTATGATGCAAAGTTGCATGCTGGGTCGGGCTTAATCTTGAAGAAGATGAAGGGTTGAGGGTAAATTTTTAATATTTTCATAATTATTTTGTAAGTAATATATTTAGTTGATTGAAATATATCCTAAAAAGAGATAGCTATGATGCACATGACACTATGATAAAATTACTTACAATGCACGTGTTCTTGACTAGTAATTATAAAGATGATTTTGTTTTCTGATATATTACATATTTTCTGATTAAACTTTAACATATCCTATAAAATATGTTAAAATTTGTATTTTAATTAAGTTAGCACATCATTATTATTTTATTAATATCATATTATTTAAATTATACACATTATGTGTTGTTTCTGTAATATAGTTGGAACACATCCAAATATGACATCCATTTGTTACTTCGTACTTAAATTTGGATAAATTTAACGAATCAAAGGGGAGCTTTCTTCGCCAAAAAAGTCAGTTCTACCATCAAGGCCCATCAAGTTGGGGAATTCTGTTTTGAGACTACGTTTCATTCCAACAGCAACTTTATATGATTCAAAATACCTTGTTTCATGTAGAGCTTTTTTAGAAAAGTGCAAAATTTGAATTCTCTAAAACAATTATTAAAAGTCGAGTCATTTGATTTCGTTAAGAGCTATAAATTGCAAAACGGAAATAAAGATCAGTTGCAGAATCAATAAAGTACAACTAATGCATAGAAATATTCATCTTAATGTAATTACGCATTTGAACTTGCAATTTGAAAGCAAATATTTCTATTCGAAAATAAAGCATCTAAGCACTACAGTTAATGCTATAATTCATCCACAAACTGAGAGAAATGATCAAGTTTCGGATTAAGAAAACCACTCTTAAATTACAACACCCAAGATTTTGATCCTAAAAAGACTGTATAAACACCCTTCCTTACTGCATTGTACAGGTCTGCTTCCTCTATACACCAACTAGAAATGCATACTAAAGTTGTGCTACTCCTTCGGGTTCAAACAACTGCCTCAGTACAGGAGCTTCGAGCAGAAATATATCATCATATGGATTGTCTTGCCTCACATCTATGCAATTCCCTGTTTTCAAAACCTGCAAGACAAATCCATAAATTTGAAATTTGACATATTCAAACTCATCGACCTTCAATGCATTGCTCCCAGCCATGTATTCATGTACTATTCAATTAAACAAACAAGCTATAAAGGCACAAATAGACGAAAAGGCAATTACCAGTACTTCGTAGAATAGCCTCGCACTTCCTTTCTTGGTTTTTCCTTCGAGAACCTGCGACAATTTCACTACAGCATCCTCTCTGCATATCTTTCTTCTAACAAAGTTTCCATACAGATATCTTGCAATCGTTCTGCATACATAGCACACAATGGAAATAAAACCAAAAGGCCTTTGACACACACACACACACACATATGCACAGAAAGAGAGAGAGTTTGTCATACTTTGTTCTTGCAGAAAGCATATCTGCAATTAACAAAAAGAGTAATGAAAATGCCATACAGCTAGGAAAAGTAAATAAATAAAATCATGACAGAACAAATAAGCCCTTTTTGGAAGTGATTATGTGAAAATCACCTTCCCCCACACGTGTAATGAAAATGCCATACAGCTTGGAAAAGTAAATAAATAAAATCATGACAGAACAAAGAAGCCATTTTGGAAGTGAGTATGTGAAAATCACCTTCCCCCACACATCCTCCCAAAAATATATCATTTTTCAAGTCCTCTTGTAACTTTCCTTACTTTTTGATAGACCCCCCATAAGATTCACATATGCAAGGAAGAAGAAGGGAGTGGTTACAAGCAATATGAGGGATGCCAACTCAGCTTCAGTTAGTTAACAGAGGGTATAATGGTCATAGTGCTGTAGTAAGGGAAATGAATAAAATGTGGATGGGAGGGGAATGTAGGCAGGTTTTTACTGACTTTCAGTTAGAGATGGGGAGAGACCAGGCCTCTCTAATAGCCTTGGAATTTGTTTGTGATTTTAAAGTTCAATCAATCATCTTCATAAACCATTTGTGATCTTTCGGTATTCTTAGCTGTTTGCTTTCAAATTTCTAGCGAAGGAGTTCATCTATTGGGCTAAGTTATTTAAAGCACAGGGACTGTCCTTAAACATAGTACTGTCTACCATTCACAAACGGATGGACAGACCGAAGTTGTGAATAGATGCTTGGAGACATATTTAAGGTGTTTTGCTTCGACCAGGTCTCGAGTTTGGAGACAATTTTTGCATTGGGCTGAGTACTGGTATAACACTTCTTTCCATACCTCAATGAAACACTCCCCGTTCCAAATAGTTTATGGCTGTGATCCACCCCACGTGCTGCCTCTTGAAAGGGGGCTAACACCGTATTCTTCAGTTGAACAACTTTTACTGAAACGAGATGAGATGTTGAAGGAGTTGAAGGTGCAGCATTGTAGAGCACAGCTGCGGATGAAAGAGGCTCGTCGCCGTGATGTCCAGTTCGAGATCGGGGACTTGGTTTATCTCAAACTTCGGCCTTATCGTCAGAAATCTTTGGCCAAGCATCAGTATGAGAAGTTGTCTCCTCGTTACTATAGTCCCTTCGAGGTTGAGTCGAAGGTGGAAAGGGTAGCATACAGATTAAAACTCCCTGTTTCAGCAGCTATTCATCCCGTTTTCCATGTATCCCAACTGCGTAAGGCCATTGGTGATGTCAAGCCCATTTCAGCCCTTCCTCCATAGCTTTCTACTACGGAAGAATTCATCTTGGTACTAGAGACTTTTCTTGGAGTTCACCCTAATCCTACCCACACTGCTGCAGGTCCTCACATTTTGATCAAGTGGAAGAATCTCCCAGATTATGAGGCAACTTGGGAGCCCTTTGAGACAATTCGAGTGCAGTTTCCTACCTTCCATCTTGATGACAAGGTGGATCTTGGGGCGGAGGGTACTGATGGACCCCCCATAAGATTCACATATGCAAGGAAGAAGAAGGGAGTGATTACAACCAATATGAGGGATGCCAACTCAACTTCAGTTAGTTAATAGAGGTATAATGGTCATAGTGCTGTAGTAAGGGAAATGAATAAAATGTGGATGGGAGGGGAATGTAGGTAGGCTTTTACTGACTTTCAGTTAGGGGGGGGGGGAGAGAGATCAGGGCTCTCTAATGGCTTTGGAATTTGTCCGTTATTTTAAAGTTCAATCAATCATCTTCATAAACCATTTGTGATCTTTTGGTATTCCTTTTCTGGCAGATTTTCAGCGAAGGAATTCATCTATTAAGTTACAGCAACTGCGGTTCTATCACTTTTTAACTACACATTCTCAAAAAAATCACTTTTCTAATAATCACTTTCACACAAGCACTAAGCAAATAAAATAAATTTCTTACTTTTTTCCAGGCCAGTTTCTTCAGATGAATCTGTTTCCTGATAAAAGCATAGAAGAAACATTTAGTTTCTCACGTGCCAAGATGTACAACTCAAAAAAGAAAAACCTCTGGCAATTCAAACTGTAGAAAACTTTAATGCGAGATTCATATATAGCAACAATTTTTTTTTTTAACTTAATCATAAACACATTAGAAAAATATTATATCCAAATAAGTTTGATTTCAGTTAAGCATATCCAAACATGCTCCTAACTGGAAATTTGTAATGAGTGTGAACTACAGTGTAGAGCCCAAAAGATAAAAAAATTTATACCTCATTCATTAAAGAAACATTCAATTTTAGGTATTCACTCAGAGAAGACACCTTCTCCGGGATTTCATTTGAGGTTGAAGGTTCCACAATGTCAGAAACTCCTTTGCTCTCCTGCACTCTCGGTGAGGTTGAATGAGTTACAGGAGTTGCAGGAACCATTGGAGTTTGTTCTCGAGATTTAGGTGTAATAGAGAATCCTGCTCCTTTGCTCTCCTGCACTCGCGGTGTGGTTGAATGAGTTACAGGAGTTGCAGGAACCATTGGAGTTTGTTCTCGAGATTTAGGTGTAATAGAGGATCCTGCTTCATTTTGACTTGCAAATATTTCCACAGCTTCAATTGGCTCAGTTGGCAATATCTTTTTGCATTCAAGAGATCGAAGATCTAATGAGATACCTGCACACAGCATGTACATAACCAGGGTAAAAATATTACAATGAAATTGGTTCTATAACCTTTTATTATAGCTGCACCATCAGTGTCCCCATTGACAGTAAGCATTGTCAGCCCTCAAGGAAACATGCATTCACTTCAAATTTCTGGACAATAAATCTAGCATCACATAGTGATACATGAAGGCACGTGAAGATCTAATGGAGATTTGAGTGGTTTCCCTTGGTAGGACTGATAATACAACTATGCAACAACTTGCTCCATTGAAAGTTCGATTGCAAGCAATAAGTTAAGGACCAATAGTACATGCCAATTTTACTTGTTGCGGGTTTGCGCAAAACTACCAAAACGACCAAACGAACTCACAGGGAAACAGAGGATCCAAGAAAGTCTGAGGGAGATTAGAAAGTTTATGAGCTCTCCAGGCATGTAAAATGGTACAAGGAGCATTCTTTCTCTTACATACTAAGTTACTTGTATCATCTATCCATTGCTTGAACATCCTACAAAATTAGAAGATAATTTTCAGCATGAGTTTCACTTAAGCCTCCATTTGGGAAGTATTTATAAACAATTTAATATATAAATAAATAGAAATGAGTGGTAGATATTACTTGTGGGTCCATTGGAATGTATGGTTAAAATGAAGTTCGACCATTTATAAATGATTTAAAGATATTTTCCGAAAGGAGGCTTAAATTTCAGCATACATTCCTTGAACAAGCGCCAAACTGAAGATTAGAATTAAACAGATAATAGTTTGAAACAAAAAAGACCATTTGATGAGAGTATCCAGATCCTATGCTTCATTGCATGTTTACAATGTTCAAAATCAAAATACAATTTTGGCTGAGCTTACTTTTAAATGACTTCTTATTTGCATATATACATTTTTTCTTATTTCTAAGTAAAGCAAGTTACCTATTTTTGAAGTAGTTCTTACCTTGTTATTTCTAATTTTACCAATCAAAAATATTTTATTTTAAAACTTGTTTATTTAACTAAACACATGCTCAACATAAGAATCTTATTTTTTTATCTCCAAGACATGCATTGCCATTGTGAATACGAAATCTAAAGTTTCAGCTTCAATTGAAACCTTGGTCAAAGACTCAAAATTATAAGTTACAGCACATACTTGTTAGGTACTGCAATGATGTCGTCGAACGAACACTTACGCTTCTTCAGAACTTTCGCACGCTCCTTAGGAGCTGGAGTGTGAATAGCCATAATCTCCGGTGTAGCAGTGCCTGCATTTAAGAAACCAGAATCATGAAGAAAGAAGTTACTTGATGGCATCTTTTCACTATGAAACTGTACTCATTACCGACTAACAAAACAAGTATCTACTAACAAAACAAAATACCAGAGAATTTAGGATGCAAACAAGGTAAGATATATCATCCGTTTGAGAGATGAAATTGGAAACCAGAGAGAGAAATAAGAATGCCAATATGGTAAAAAAATTGGTATTCTGGTCCATATCATATCTCTGTCCCCATGCCAATCAATTTAGTAGACTTAAATGTTGAATACTAAGTCCTTGTTTGAGCCCCATTATTTAAAAATTTATTTTTTTCAAATTTATTTTCAACCGCATATTCTCTCAATAAAATAATTTGCACGTAAATCCAAAACATTTCCCTACTTTTAACCATCACTCGCAAAAATCAATATTACAAAACCCATTTTTTTGTGAAAAAAGGGCTCAAACTGGGGCTAAATTTAAATAAATATATCCTCTCTCCCACATACAAGCAGGTTGACACATACAATTTTCATGCACGGGTGATAGTGGAATTTGAACACAAGATTGCATGCTAGTGTTCAAATCGTTATAAGAACAAAATATTGGTATAAATTAGAATGCACAAACCACCAGGATCCTTTGAGTCTGAAGTTACATCAACTGCAATGGATGTTGAATACTCTTCTATCCTCCGACATTTTCTGCTATCTAATAGAGTAATTTCTGGAAGTCTCATGTGCTCTGCATCTGCTGCCTTATTTTTATCATATGACCTAGAAAGATCACGTTGTTCGTTTTCTTGTAAGTTCGATTTACTCATAGGATGCTCTGTCTTCTCTTTCGCAACCTCATGCTCTTCATCAGATAGTCTATCATGGCCCTGTTCATTTTCAGCCTCATCCAATACCATAGGATCCAGACGATCTTCTAGAAAGAATTCTGTCCCACGAAATATCTCCATGCTTGCTAGTGAGTTGCTCATATCATGTGATTGGTTTACAACCAATTGTCCGTCCACAGGATAAGGACAGTACACACTGCAAATGGGAATGTACATACTTTTAGTCGACAGATTTCTATATTGCTCTTCTCAATGGAGGAAATACCTGATCTGAAATACTTACTCTCTAACTGGAGTGTAAGCAGATGAATAAGCTTCAGAAAAGGAAATATTCTCTTCATGATGATCCTGATATTCCAAAAAAGAATTTGTAATCTTGTTAAAACACATCTATTTCGACATCTTTGCGTTTGGTCGAGGGAATTTTAACAATGGACAACCCTTAAGGCCTTTTTGATTGGGATGTCCACAAAAGAATCCAAACAGAGTAATAATCAATGCTGCCTCAGGGTTACATTGTTAGTTAAAAAGAATGAAATCAAATTTATAAATTCAGGTTTCCATCAAGAGCTTCAATACATGCAGTATCCAAAGGCCATCCTTTCTTATATAACAAATGATAGCGGACAAGAAAGAATAGACACACTAAGTGATCAAATACTCGATAATGCAAGCCGTGCATCACTCCAAGCATGCATTTCTTTTCACACAAATTTACCATTCACTCATTTAATGAAAATGAAAATATTTATAATAAATATTCTATATTAGAATGAAAACAATCTATAGATATCACAACATCAAAGGAAGTAGAATGCAAGAAAAGATATTCAAACATGTACCTTGTCAAGCTGGTCAACTGTGTTGCCCTCCTTCCTCAATTCGTCTGACCAGTGAAAATGCTAAGTTATGCCAAACTGCAAATAATAAATAATAAGTGTGTATAGATGGAGAGATAAAATACCAGCAAGCATGATGTCTTCACGAGATCTCACATTTCCACTGCATAACAAAATATACAAAAACAGAAGGTTGTAACCCATTGTTGCAAGTACCAGTATCTATCCAAAACCGTAATTTAAAAGGCATAGACAGAACAAAATAGTAAATAGAACTCAAATGTGGACTCACTCGATTACATCTTGATCTTCCATGACTTCTAGGTCAAAAGCATCAAGTTCAAATCTCTTAGGAAAGGTGATGGAGTAATGAGAAGCGCACATACCTCCAATACTTTCACCTTTCCTTTTGCCAACCTTAAAGTTACTGAGTTTAGCCACAACACCATGGCAGTCGTGGAACAGATACTCGACTTTCTTCGAGTATATTCTCACAACACCCAGAAGAAGATAGGCTAATATTCGATATGTTACCACCGGAACTTCATCAAGTAAAATCTTATCTGCATGAAGAAATGAGATTACATAAATCAGAGACAGAGTATTAGATATATGAATACAAAACTTACTGATGGAAAAAACAATTCGAATTCATACCACACAAATTATTATCTAACGTTCATAATGGCAGAGAAAGAGAAAATTTGGTGATATCAAGTAAATGGGAACCTCTTTAATCTGTTTATACAAGTCTTAAAATGTTGATACATAATACATTTTCTTCCAAGTCATAAAATGTGATTACAATACAATTACTGTTAGGATATACCAAATAACTTCCAGTATCACCTTTAGTTACTTGTATGCTAGGCTTCACTACAACTAGCAAGCATATCATTACCAAACAATTATCTTTCTTCTCTGAATAATAATTTATTGAGGAAATTACACCCACAAAGGTTTTTAAGTTACCATTTTCAAAAATCCAAAATCAACTTTAATAATACATAAATCAGGTTTTAATTAATAATTTTTAAATTAATTTCTATTTAAATCAATCCTATACCATTTCAAACCCTAATTCTTTCATTTTCTCTCCCATTTCTCTCTCCTGCCATCC
>CAIGRT010191111.1:7500-17302 GCA_903798405.1 Fraxinus platypoda | reverse complement strand
GTTATACTTAAAAACCTGATTTATGTATTGTTCCCTATTTTATTGTTTTCCTTTGCATTGGTCCTTTTTATAGGCCCAGTGAGAGAACTCCCTTTTGGCCCAAAACCTGAAACAAATATAATTTATATTCCCTGAAAATTAGAAAGGGTAGCGCAAAGAGGGGCAGTCGGTGTGCGACCCCTCTCCATTCTCTACATCGTCAAGGATATTGGGGGTGATGTGAACGGAATTAAAATATTCCTATTTATTGTTCCATTTTATTATAAAAATAATAATATTATTCTTTGTTTTAAAATGTGATTTAAATCGAAAAATATAAAAATAATAAAAAAATAAGATTTGGGGTAGGACCATGTTTCCATGCCTATTCTGATACCCCGATAAGGGCTAGGATATTTTGCCGTCCTAAATGAAAATGAGGCCACCCGACCCATCTTGCATGTCTTCATTCCCAATGCCAAATGCATACATTCAAATTTTGAATATCCTCGCCTGATAAACCTTCCATATCCAACGTTACACCAAATTTCTTTCCTCCAAATCTGTATTTTCTTTTCATCTCCATAAATATGGCATTTGCATCATTTTAAACTTATTTCTTCTTGTGCACAGTAACTTGTGGAATTATAAAGTGCATAGAAAACCAACGGAGATTGCATGGAAGTAAAAAATATTTATATTATGTCTCTGTCTATGCATCGAAACATATTATTCTAATGATGAAAAAGGGAAAAACGAAAAATTTGACTTTTCCTAGAATGATAAGTTTCAAATAGAGCTTAATAATGAACTAATCAATAACAAGAAGTATGTCACTCAATTATTGATTCTAGATGATTAAGGTAGTTAATCCAATTAACCCTAATTAAACAATCACATAAGCGTATAGATCAAAAGCAATAAAGTAAATAAGACTAAATATGATCATGAAGCAAAACCTCCCCAGGATCAGAAACCTCAGGGCAAATTTGTCAATAAAATTCACTAGAAAAATTAATTTACAAGTAGTCCATACAATGATAAACTTTAGCCAACTTTGCAACCTAACTTGTAAATCACCAAGGAACTCATTTGGTCGCACCTGCACTTCCTAACAACTCTGGGCTATTTTCCTTTCCAAATGGATCACTAGAACGAATTCGTTCCGAAGCGCTGGAACTCCAAGCGCCTATTTTCCCAACTTCAGAACACTGGTTTGGTTCTGGTTTGGTGTTTGATCTAATGATCTTCTTGTGTTTTGATATGTGACTGAGGTAAGAGAATATTGAAATATGTAATTGTTCTTCAAAGTATGTTCTTTTGACTAAATACAAGGATCAACCAATGTTGGAACAATATATGGAATTATGAAAATATATGTGTGATTAAACTAAGTGATCTTTTGGAATGAGTAATTGATCTTTAAAGAATGATCTCTATGACGAATATAATGTTCAACCAACACATTTCGATATTTCATGGGTTGTATATTTATAAATAGCTCCGATGTGATAAGTATGGGTTAGATTTAGGAGGTGGAGGTGGAGGAAAAAAAGAGATTTTTTCTCCTAATTTTTAATTATTTATTGTGTTTTTTTTTAAAACAAATTTGAGACTATCATTACAATTAGTTCTTTCTTTTTCTTTTCTTTTTATTTTATTTATATATAAATGAAGATTTTCGCAATGAAAGGATGAAATATGGGCGAAAAAAAAAACGTTGGGATGTTTCACACAATGAACTCCAAACGTAGGAATATTTTGTACTAATAACCCATTAGTTTATATATAACTACACTTTTAAAAAGTGCAATTATGAGTAGCATAAAGGTTCTCTCCACGTGCGCGCAGATGGTGCAAATTAGGAACTAGATTAGCATGTCGAGTCTTGAATTTGTGTGCGAGCACAACCCGCATACACGAATGTCGAACTAAACGAACCAAAATTAGGCCCTTAGAAAGATCCATGTTTTGCCTTTAGTTCCTATAATTTATATATTTTTTCTTCCAGTTGACTTATGACTCCTAAAACTCTTGTGTTTATAAAGTAAAGATGGAGATTAAGCAATCGCGTTACTCTCAGTTGATTTTTCTTTTGTTCCACACACAGATTCTCTTCATTTTTTAAATACACATTTTTGCTTCCCTGTCTGCTAATATTTTCAAATTCTATGTGAAATCTTGGTAGTTTTGTTTTAATACAAATTTAGTTATTTGGATTAGAAATTGAATTGTTCAGATTCTACTAGCTTCTCAATTGTATCCTGGGGGATAAATGTTCAACCAAGCTTCAAGCACTTACAATGAGGGGAATCTGTTTTGAGGACACTATGTAATACAACAACTAATATATTTTCGCAATTATTTATTCCTATCTTATTATATTCTATGAATTTTTACTAACAAATTGAATAGTATATACCTTTATATTAAGTAAGATAGATATTGTCACCTATTTTAAGCCATGAATGAAAACAAATGATACATTAATTTATTGAGAATAAAACAGTTTTCAATCCAACATGAGAATGATTTAGATATTCAAAGCTATACGTGTATTTCAATTGGAATTGAGAGTTTGTATTATATGTAAAATAAGTTCTAACATTTTCCTTTGATGGAAGATCTATTTATAGACCCTCGGCAATGAAGAAGTGTCCCATAAGCGCTCAGGGCCGGTCTTGACTATAGGCGGCGTACGCGATAGCCTAAGGCCCCAATTTTATGAGGGCCCCAAATTATGTAAGCTTAATTAACTGGTTGAAAAAAAAAACGAAAATTATAATCATTAAATTCTTTAAATTAGAATTAACGTAGGCAAACACAAGAAACTAACAAAATTTGAAAATACAAATATCTCTAGAAAAATTGTATAAATGGCATAAAACTTATCAAATAATTTATGTCTCACATAAATATCCGTAGGTCTAATACTAATTCAAAGAGTTGCTGCTAAAGACACTGCTATTCATTTCTCTCTCTAGATTCTTGTATTTTATTTTAGGGAAAATTGCAGCCAGGGTACCAAACCTTTCACTTTTTTTTGCNGTTTTTGATTGGTTTCTTTAAAATTAAGAAACAATCTATTTTGATTCATCTAATTTCTTGTATCATTTTTATGGTGACTTCCCATTAGAAAGATATTGATTAAGGTCATATATTATTTTAAATTTTTCATAAAGAGAAAAAAAAAATTTAAATTCTAGTTGCCCCTTTTGAATTTAGAATTATGTAATGTATATTTTAAGTATCTAATAGCCATTTATTGTAAAAAGTGAAGCGAAAATAGAAGTCACGGTACCAAACCTTTCAAAATGTAGCAGTCGGAGTCCAAATGGATGGAAAAACCATTAGTTGATCGGAATAGTAAAAAAATGATCAAATCTAATAAGAGCAAAATAGTAAGTTTACAATTTGAATATAAAATAATTATAATAATTAGAAAAAAAAAAAACAAAACATTCATCTTCTTATTTCTCAAACCGCTTCAACCACCACCAGCCAGCACCGCTGGCCTCTTCCTCCTCAGCCCGTCCTCACCGCCGCTCCGACCTCATCCTCCCGTTGCGAGGACGGGCTAAAGTCCTTCAGTTGCTACGCACCCAATCCCCGTAGCAGTCATGACGCCGCCCTCCTCCGTCTATAATGGGCGGCGCTTCCAGGTTCGTGACATTACTTGCCCTACCCTTTCCCTCTCTCCACCACCCTCTCCACCTTTCCCCATCGCCCCCTTAGTCTCTCCTCCTCCTCCTCCAAAACCCACACCCCCACAAATTCTCCCCCTCTACTCCACCCAACAACAGCACTTCCACTCCCAACCGTCACGAGAGAATTGTATTCTTCATCTTTAAATCCATTGCATACTAGAAGAGCCTCGGAGCTTCCTTTTACAAAGGCAGCTCATGGCCATGACAAGTTCCGATTTTAATTCGATTCCCAGACCAAATCAGAAGCCCAATCCATATTTTACAATATCCTCAACCGCGAATTTGTCTTAATTGCATTTCACGGGATAAACACCATGGTAATAAGCCTCATATGCTTGAAATTGAACTGCAAAATCAAAAGCAGATCTTAGAGATTCAAGCCGATTTTTGAGAATATCCGATGAGCGATCGATAAGAGGGGACTGAAGCCTAAGCCCACCAAAAGTTTTCAAGTCAGAGATCTCCTTCACGAACTTGAGGAGGTCAACTTGCACACCGTCCCAATCTTCTTGGGTTTGTTTTTCTTCTCTTCTATTTCCCAAAAAAAATTCAAAATTTGAACCCTTAAGCAGGTTACAGGAATTTGAATTTTTCCTTTGTGGAGGATGAATTGAAGTTGTGATTTTTCTGTGCTGCATTACTATGTGCCGAAGGTCGAAGTGGCGACGAGGACGAGGCTGACGAGGAAGAGGGGGCTCCGGCGCCGGCTGGTGGTGTTGAAGCGGTTTCATGATTAATACAAAAAATGGATGGTTTGAGAAAGAAGATGATGACTAGTTTGTTTTTTTTTTTTCTAATTATTATAATTATTTTATATTAAAATTGTAAACTTACCATTTTACCCTTTTAAAATCTGGTCAAATCTACTATTCTTGGTCAACTAACGGTCAAATAGATGGTTTCCATCCATTTGGAATCCAGCTGTTACATTTTGAAAGGTTTGGTACCGTGGGTGGCAAAGTCTG
This sequence comes from Fraxinus platypoda, assembly GCA_903798405.1. NCBI lineage: Eukaryota > Viridiplantae > Streptophyta > Magnoliopsida > Lamiales > Oleaceae > Fraxinus > Fraxinus platypoda. Next base: position 12,651 of record CAIGRT010191111.1, on the reverse strand, counting down.
CAAAAAAGTGAAAGGTTTGGTACCGTTGCTACAATTTTCCCTTTATTTTATTTTCCAATTTTTTGTCTAGTTTATAGTGTCATTGTATTGATTGATATTTTAATTAAACTAATGCTTCTCTATGTATTATATATAATCTGGTTTTAGATTTTTCCGATCCACTTATTATTCTTTTTTTCCTATTTAATTTTAACCATACATGTCATAGGACCCGCAACTTTTCAACCACACATTCCATCAACGTTTATCAAAATATGATAAAAATTTGATTCGAGCTTAATATTCCTAGGGGCCCCATATTTAAAGTTTGCATAAGGCCACCAAAATACGAGGGCCGACCTGTAAGTGCTTATTCTCATTGGGGACAAATATGCTGCCATGAATTCGAAAATATCTATCCTAATCAATGTTGGAAATTGATTCCTAATGGGTCTCCTTAAATCAAGCCTATTCCACCATCAAATAAGGAAAGTATCTAAATTGGCATGCAAGCCTTATAACTTAGCAAAAATAATCAATAATGAATAAGAAAGATAATTTAGTTATATTAAGAAGCTTGTTTTTTTTTTTGTTTTTTTAAATGGCAGCCAACCAAAATCATGTAAGTTACCAATATAGGAAACTAAACTTTGATTCACACAATCTTGACTTGTTCTCCTTGAGGAACTTTATTGCCTGATTATTTCAATGCTTGAATCATGGAAATCCATCCTTGTGGGGGCACGTGGAGCACCTTCCTTCGGCCTCCAAGAATTCACCTCAATCCAAATGTTTTGAATTAGCCCATTGAGAGTTTCCTTGAACCTTTTAGCTCGAGCTCTTGTAACCAGGCCAATTGGAACTTGAATAGGATCTGCATTCCATTGGTTAGTCACGCCCTCATCAAAATGTCCCTTAGGATTGTGTAAATTTCAGGCAAGAATCCGAGTAGTGTTGTAGCTTGGACTCTTTGACAGTTATTTATGGATAAAATTACTTTGATCACTATTGATGGTGTGAAAATGGCATTAGCATCATACAATAACTTTTTATTTCCCTTGGTCACGGGGTGAACAATCTTATCCATTATTGTTGAAGGTTGAAGAACTGACCGCTCGTAATCCTAAGACTGGCTACTAATGTCGATTGTATAAGATCATCTTATTTTAGTTGTGAGATATCCATGTTGCTCACATAGCTCCTTCAACGTGGATGTGAGCAGAGATGATAATTTTGTTTGCGTCATGTTGTGGAGTGACCAAAATTCCCTGTGATTTGGTGTTTGGTTGAATAAACCCAAGATTTGGTGTTTGGCTTAGAAAAGGACTTTGGGATGGTGAAAACATCATTGGAAGGATTAAACTTGAGAATGGGTGCCGCAGCCTCTGAGCAGGGGGCACTGCGGCGCCGGCCACCCTATGTGAAGCAACGCCTCGGGTGCAAGGGCGAGTTGCCGAATCGCCACCTCTCGAATTTTTTGGGATTTTACGAAATTTTGAATTCTTCTACAACTTGAACTCCAAAAAGAGGCTACTATATATGTCGTTACATCTCCATATACATATTCAACAATATTTTGAGAGTTAGAGAGCTTAGATTTCAATTGAGAGTACTGAGATCTAGATATTGTAAACCCATTCATTATTGATTATAGTGAAATTCTCCTATTCTACATGTGGTTTTTTCCCGCTTCGGTTTCCACATAAATCTTGGTATTCTTATTTGTTTTTATTTATTTCATTATTACCATTATCTTGCAATCAATTCATAACAAGTGGTATCACATCAATGTTGATTTTTAGCAGGGCATCGATGAAATATGATATTCTATTATTGGATTGAAACACGAGATTTACTTTATGGCAAGTGAAGATGCGAGCGGTTCTTGTGCAAATGGATTTGGAGGAAGTTTTGCTTAGCTTTGATAAGATGCCTTTAACCTGGATGCAGGATGAAAAGCTGCGTAGGGATCGAAAAGCCCGATCTATTCATCTACATGTTTCAAATCAAAATTTTTAGGTTGTTCTAAATGAGAAAAGTGTCGCTGCATTGTGGTTGAAGTTGGAGCAACTTTGTATGACAAAAAGCTTGACTAGTAACTTACACTTGAAACAAGGCTTGTATTCTCACCGAATGTCCGATGGTGCGTCATTGGGTGATCATTTAACTATGTTCAAAGAAATTGTTGCCGATTTGGAGACATTGGAAGTTAAGTATGATGAGGAGGACTTGGCTTTGAAGTTGTTGTGTTTGTTGCCGCAATCATATGTGACTTTTATAGATACTATTCTCTATAGTCGGGGATACTCTAACTGTGGAAAACGTTTATGATGTTTTACTATCTAAGGAGAACATGATGCATCTTGCTGGAGGATCTGAGAGTCGGCCTGAAGGCTTGGTTGTTCGTGGGAGGAATGAAGATAGGAATCTTGGTAGAAATATGAGAGGCAGATCGAAATCCAAACATGCAGAGAAAACATGTCTCTATTTTAAAACGAAGGGACATATTAGAGCTGATTTCGAAAAACAAACAAAACTGTCGGTGCTATTGATAAAGGAAAGCAATGTGTATACACAGCGGAGACTGATGTTGTGGAAGACGGGCAAAGTGAAGGAGAGCTTATTGTAATTTCTGACATAGGTTCCAAATGTTGTGAGGAATGGGTTCTTAACTTGGCATGTACTTTCCATGTGTGTCCTAATAGGGACTGGTTTACAACATATGAAGGAGTTTCGAGAAGTGCAGTGATTGGAAACAACGCGCATTGCAAAATTATCGCAGTTGGTACAGTCAGAATCAGAATGTTCGATGGGGCTATTATAAAGCACATGGTGGTGGTGGCAAAGCGGTACTCTCTTTCTCTTCTGAACTAGACTGAGTTAAAAACTATAGTTTAGATCCCAAATCAAGCTCAAACTCCACCAGAGTGCTTTATTTTTGTTGAGTTATTTTACCAGAATCTTTGAGAGGTAAATTATGAACCATTGCTTGTTCATCGAACCGGAGTTATAACCAAGAAAGATACACTTTCTAGACCTTGACTCCAATTTAATTATCCACTTGAGCATACATAGGGCACCCAAATATTTTCAAATTTGAATAATTAAGAGGAGTACCAGACCGTATTCTTATAGAGTCTTTTTCTCAATAGCAATTAAGGGTGAACAGCTGATAATGAAACAACCTGTAGAAGCAGCTTCAACCCAAAATGTCTTAAATAACCCAGAATTTGAAAGTATACACTAAACCTTCTCCATCAATGTCCTATTCATCCGTTTTGCCATACCATTATTTAAGCAAAGTATCACGCACTATCAAGTACCTTAGAATCCCTTCTGACTTATAGAAATTATTGAATTCATTCAAACAGAGCTCCAAACCATTATCTATGCGGAGACATTTTACCTATTTTCCAGTTTGCTTCTCAATCATTATCTTCCATTCCTTGAAGGAACCAAACACATTATCACTCTTTTACTTCAAGAAAAAAATCGAAACCTTTTTGAAGAAATCATCAATGGTTGTCAACAAATAATATACACATCCTCTAGAAGGCACCCTCGTCGATCCCCAAATATCCAAATGGATATAACCAAGTGTTCCCTTCGTATTGTGATTCTCTTTCATAAATCTGACCACTTCTGGTTTCCAAAAACATAATTCGCACATAATTTCATCTTACTAGTACTTGGCCCATTAAGAAGTCATCTTCTACTCAATTCAGCCATCCCATTCTCATTCATATACCTCAGCCGCATATGCTACAATTTAGTAACTTCTTCATCTGTCATAGAAGAAGTGGTGATGGATGCATCCCTTATAAGTGTAGATCCCTCCAATACATATAATTGGTTGAGCTTCTTTATCCTTTTATCACAACAAAAACACCTCTGCTGACCTTCAGAACTCGACTTTTACCAGTGACTTGTACCTTTTAGCATTAAAGGTATTCAAGGATAAGAGATTCCTCTTCAGGCCTAAAATATGTCTTAGTGATTTACAAGGCCCGTTGTTTCCCATAATCACAGTGCATTTTGAAAGCACCTCATATGTTGTAAACCATTCCTTATTGGGACATATATTGAATGTACAGGCCGAATCAAAAATTCAATCCGCACAAGGTTTGGATTCACCATAAAAAATACCAGTAGCTCTCTTTCACTTTGACCATCTCCTACGACACTGGCTGCTCTTATATCCTCAAGTTGCTTTCCCTTCTCTTTTGCAGCAGACATTTTATTTCAATTATGCAATTTATAGTGATCAGCTCTAATGTGCCTCTTCCTTTTACAAAAGTGACATATTTTTTCTCTATGTCTAGACTTCGATCAGTCCCTCATATTACCACCAAGATTCCTATCTTGAATTCTCCCACAAACAACTAGGCCATATGCCTGACTCTTAGATCCAACCACAAGATGCTTCGTCTTTTTCTTTGACTGTAAATTATCATAGACCTTATCAATTGTAAGAGTATCACAACTATAGAAAATAGCATCTCTAAAAGTCATATATGAGGACGACAATGAACGTAACAAAATCAAACCAAGATTCTCCTAATCATATTTAACCTCCATAGTCTCAAGATCAGCTACAATTTTTACAAAAAACTGTCAAGTGATCCTCAATAGATGTACCTTCGAACATGCAGTGAGAATACAAGTGCAGCTTCAAGTGTAACTTACTGTTCAAACTCTTTGTTATACAAAGCTGCTCTAGTTTCAACCACAAAGCAGTTGTACTTTTCTCCTTAAGAACATCCTGAAAAATATTATTTGAAAGATTGAGATGAATTTGGAATTGAGCTTTTCGATTCCTAAGCTGTTTTTTTTCCTGCGTCCAAGTGGAAGGCATTTTATCAAACCCTAACATGCATCATCCAAATCCATTTGCATGAGCACAGCTATCATCTTTACCTGCCATAACGAAAAATCTCGTGTTGCAATCCAAAAGTGGAATATCATATTTTATTGTTGCCATGCGAAAATCAATCTCGCTCTGATACAGTTTGTTGTGAATGAAACAAGATATATATATGCAAGATGAAATAAATCAAACAATTAAGAACACGAAGATTTTACGTGGAAACTTGATGACTTGCATCATTTCTTATACTTTATCACTTCTTAATTTAAACTTTAGCTTAATTTTATTTATTTTTGTTGATTTGA
>CAIGRT010191111.1:0-2500 GCA_903798405.1 Fraxinus platypoda | reverse complement strand
GATCATGCAGCACTTCGCTATTTGTTTGGCAAGAAGGATGATAAACCTAGGCTAACTCGTTGGATCCTGCTTCTTCAAGAATATGATTTGGAGGTTCAAGATAATAAAGGAAGCGAAAATTCATTTCGATCATCTCTCCCGGCTGGAGCAAGAAAGACCAGATTCAGTGATCCAATAAGCATTCCCTGATAAGCAGTTGTTTGGATGTGAGATCAAGCTTCCTTGGTATGCTGATATTGTAAACTACCTAGCTAGTAAAGTACTGCCACCAGATCTTACTTACCACCAACGCAAGAAGTTTCTGCATGATGTGAAATATTATCTTTGGGATGAGCCTTTGATGTTCAAAAGATGCCCTGATCAAATCATTTGAAGATGTGTGCCAGAAGAAAAGATGCAAGCCATTCTCCATCATTGCCATTCATCATCATAGGGAGGACACTTTCGAGCAACACGAACAGCAGCTAAGTATCAAAGTGGTTTCTTTTGGCCTTCTATTTTTTGTGATAGTTATACTTTGGCGAAGACTGGTGACCGGTGCCAACGTATGGGAAATATTTCAAGGCGTCAGGAGCTATCATTGAAAAATATCTTAGAGGTTTAGTTATTTGATATTTGGGGAATTGATTTTATGGGTCCTTTTCCTCCTTCTTTTGGTTTTGTTTATATCTTTTTAGCAGTTGATTATATGTCAAAATGGGTGGAAGTAATTGCTACAATAACAAATGATGCAAAGGTATGCTAAAATTTCTGCATAAGAATATATTCACAAGATTTGGCACTCCACGAGCTATTATTAGTGATGAAGGGACCCACTTTTGCAACAAGTTGTTTGATAATCTTCTTTCTAAATATTGTGTGAAGCACAAGATAGCACTTGCCTACCATCCTCAAACTAATGGCCAAGCTGAAATTTCAAATCGAGAAATCAAGAACATCCTTGAGAAGACAGTCAACACCAATAGAAAGGATTGGACAAAGAAGCTTGATGATGCTTTGTGGGTATACCGTACAACCTTTAAAACAACTATCGGGATGTCTCCTTACCAATTAGTATTTGGAAAGGCATGTCATCTTCCTGTGGAGTTGGAGCATAGAGCTTATTGGGCTATAAAAAAGTTTAATTTCGATTTGAAGGCAGCAGGGGAAAAGTGACTTCTTCAATTGAATGAGATGGATGAGTTCCGAAATGATGCCTATGAAAATGCAAAAACCTACAAAGAACGGACGAAGAAGTGGCATGACAAACAGATTCTTAGGCATCAGTTTGCTCCAGGATAGCAGGTTTTACTTTTCATTTCACGACTCAAACTCTTCCCGGGTAAGTTAAAATCAAGATGGACAGATCCTTAGACAATTGACAAAGTTTCCTCTTTTGGAGCAATAGACTTGAAGGACAAGAAAGGGAATATATTCAGAATTAATGGTTAGAGATTGAAGCACTACTATGGAGAACAAGTGGAGAGGAACTATGCATTTATTCCTCTTGGAGATCCTAATTGATGAAGATTGAAAAGTCTGGCTGTCGACTTTAAAACAAGCGCTTATGGGAGGCAACCCATAGAACTTTCTTTTATTCTTTTATTTTTTATTATCTTTATTATTTTTTTAATAATTTGGATTTTGATGCAAGTTTATTTAGCATGAATAAAGAGCTGAAAATTACAAACTACGGCTGATTCACCATGAAACCAAGGAAGTTCCTTTCATTTCTTCAATCCTTTTCACTTTTGCATTACAATGAGGACGTTGTCTAGTTTAAGTTTGGGGGTGTAAACTCCTATAGTCATTTGGTGTTTTTGTTTGTTATTTATTTTATTTTATTTTAATTGTGAGTTTATAAGTCTTGAGTTGTTTGATTCTCTTACCCATCATGCATTTGAGTATGATCGAATTCTCTGACTCTGAAATTTGTGATTGAGGATGGTTTTGAGAAAAAAATTTAAAAAATTTTCAGGCGGAGTTTTGTGGGTACTTTGATTTAAATCTTTGACCTTGAACATAATTGAGCACATAGTCGTTTTTCTTTTATTCCATTTTGCTTATGAAGAGAAGAAGTTGAATTAACTGAGTCAAGGAAGTTCAATCTTGCTTTGCTCTAGAATCCGTTGATGGATCCTTGAGGCGAAATCCTAGTTGATACCAAATATTAGAGAAATGATCTAGGCAATTTTTTTTTTTTTTTTGTCATAACCAAAAAGCTTTCCCAGCCATCCTAAGTATCATGCCATCATTGCATGGTGTATTTCCATAGTCAACCCCCTTGAGCCTTATTTTACATAAGCCTTTATTTGTTTTTTGTTTTTTTTTTAACTACATAAACCATTCCCGTTCTAAGCCTGAAAAATCATGAACCTACCTTTTATAGTTTGAGAAAATACTTCGGTGGAAATTTACATTTAAAGAGAAAGTTAGTTCAAAGAAAATTATCCATATTATGTTTGCTCTGTTTGATCAAAGTGTGAAAAAAAAAAAGTAATTCTTTCAAAAAAAATAAAAA
>CAIGRT010191107.1:0-20366 GCA_903798405.1 Fraxinus platypoda | reverse complement strand
ATTGTTTAACTAATAAGATTTAATAAGAAAAATTATTAATTTGTGTAGAAAAAATAAAAGAAATTGATTTATCCAATATAAAAAAAAAATCGGTTCTTATTCTGTTCTTCGGTTCTTGGTCAACCATTCGGTTCTTGATTCGAATACTCGTTCGGGTATTTCATTTAAAAAAAATCGCTCGGTTCGGTTCGGTTCCGACATTTTGCCCAGCCCTAGTCATAATCCTCACCAAAATCAGACTCCCAATTGGGATTAAAAGGTCCAAAAAGATCTTTGTCATCCATGACGGATATTGCTCCGCCTATCCCATAAGCGATGACAACCTCTCAACCATTGGAACCTCCTTCATCCTTGGGTTTCCAATCAACAACCTTGTCCACACAGTCAAATTCGCGACTAACCCACCGTCACGCCGACTTTGTCCAGTTACAACAAGCATGCCGCAACCACCACCTCGTGCGTCTCGCCCAACATTATAAAGGTCATCTGCCATCTGTTGTTGATGGACAACCAATTTGGCCACATGTATTGCAAAAGTCTTTTAAGATTTTGACTGTTTTGTATTAGTACATCCAAACAGTCACAATATCAATTCTGGCACCACGACCTCTAACTTGTCCAAAACCTATCTTAATTAGAATAAATAAAAATTATTAATATTTAAATCATATTTTTCGACTTCGTCATATACCGATCTTGCTCAAAAAACGAGGAATACTACTAAAGATGGCAAAATAGCTTGTAATCAATATAAATAGAGGTTAAAAACCCAGTTGGTCACCAAAATTTCAAATGTCACTTCAGTAACGTATTGGGTTGTGATGCCAGGTCCAGTCGGGCATGGCCTAGACTGCAAGTTATCGTCTCAGCCTTCGATTGACAAAATTGATGCCTTTGGTTTGGGTTGAGTTGTAATACTTTGTAAACTTCAGAAATCGTTTTATGTTCTTGGGCTTTTTAGACTAATATAACCAATCTTTGTTCACATAGATAGTAACCGAAGTTACAAATACTATTACATATTTGTTGGTAGATTTAATGGTTTGTTGAGGTCTATTTTATTTTGGAAATTCACCCTTACCACCTCCATAAGAGATTTGAACCTAGGTAAATGATTTGGCAAGCTTTTGCTTTTATTATTTAAGCTAGGTTATAAGTGTGATAATTTTACATTTATCTGAACTATCAAAAGTGGGCATTTGGAAGTACTTTTAGAGCATTGATGGTTAATTTTGTGTAACTAATGACTGTTTTTAGTAGAAAGTCCGGTATTGCATTTTGGAGGATGAAATTGAACGAGGATTGAGCAACTAGCATTGAAGGAGAACAAATTATGGAATACTGGGATGAAACTATCGAGTTTGAAAGTTGAAGGACCTCTCATGCAATTAAGAAGGACTAAAGTTGAACAAAGAAAGAGGAATCTAGGACCTACTTGCACGGAGGATGGAACTTTCTCAAGGCTAAACCATTGCGATCGCATGAAGGACAACTATGGAACTTGCAAGAACAACTACTTGCAATGCGATCACAAGGGTATATCATGAATACCAGATTTGTTTTCCTACTTCTTATCAACTTCTAATTGAATATAATTTGGGGCTTGAATTTTGACCTATAAATACAATTAATTTTATTCTCTTGAAGGGGAAAGGTGTTGACCCCCAAAAAATGAGTCGACTGATGCCGGGCTCACTCTCGCCATGTCAGACAAGTTTCGACGTGTTTCTACCGGTGAGACGGTGAGAAGAAAATGGACGTGAACGCGGGAGATGTTTTACGGCGAGAGATAAAAGTGTTCGAGCTCCGATGGGTGTAACGAGGATGATCGCGCTAACAACAATCACCAATTGAGAACTAATCTTTTCAACTAAAAACTCAATAGGAATATGTGGAAGGATAGAAGACGTGCATTCATAAGTATTAGATTACACGTTGAGATTTGTATCTATTAGAAACATGTTAGAATGGAAAATGATCACTCAAGTGTCTATATGTATTATTCGTTCAATTCAATAATCAATAATATATGATTTCAACTTTCAAATATCCAACCACTTCTAAGTTACATAGATAACCTATTTATACTGTCTTGGCCGACGTGGTGTCCGTTGGATCAGAACCACGTGACCTCATCTCCTTAACTGAGGTTTCACATCACTGTCTATTCATACAATTAATATACTGATAAGAGGTTAACCGCCCTATACAATAGGTTGACACTCCTGACATTCTTTATTACAAGTGTTACATCAGTCACTTCAAATGTGTTGTAAGAGACAACGTCGACTTCATGAGTTTCGGATGATTGGAGAGCCTCGGAAGGTCTTTATGTTGGCCCTTCGAATGGAGAGCTTCAGCTTCTTTCTTTGTTTCCTTAGGCAACGTTTCAGCCCAAGCTATGGTGCTTCGTCCGTTGAGGTAGTACCTCGGTACGAGCTTCGGCATTGCATTATTTCTGTATTTGACTACTTGGGTCCTTGTTGGCTTTTCTGTTGACTTTCTGTCCACATGGATTGCTACATGGTACATTAACTTTGAGCCTTGGTGGCGAGGTGTAACAATAGTCTCCCAAGTTTATGCATGATTATTTATGTAATGCATGGACTTGAATGTATATATAAAAATTTCAGTACGAAAGTGATTTTTACCACACCACAATAATGTACATGAGCTGTGCAGACCTCCTCATATTGTGTTGCTGAAGTTGTCTATTTAAAGGTATTTCACCTTCTAAAATGATTCAGGAAAGAATCACCAAAGCAAGGTAACTTCGAGGTTGTATTGTCCGAAGTGCGTTGACACATCCGAAGCTATATCTGAACTGGTTGAAAAGGAGTGGGTCTGACTCTTATAGTGCTTCGAAATTGGTAATTACGAGGAGCTTGGACTTTAATATGATTTGAGGAACACGAGGCATCCTGAATTATTGCGCCCAAATGATTTGCTGTCGTGGTACGTTTTCAAGAAAAGACAGCCGAGGCGTAGTGATGGCTGTCTCCCACACGTTTTGAGAATTTTAGTCTCATGAAGTCGCGTGAAGCAGACGCCCTGATCTAAGCCGTAGAAGACGAAGAGGTAGACGTATTTGAGCGGCTCAGATTTAATCTCCAAGTGAATAGTCAGATGACCCGGATCGACATCCAAAGGCTGGGATTAAGAGCTTCTGCCTATAAAAGGCACACATCTTTGGTAAAAATCTCTTTGCATTTTCATGATTTCAGCCTTAACTTTCTTCAAACAAACTTCGAATTTTCTCCAAGTTTTCTCAAGAATCTTCGAATTCTTCTTAATTCTCAAGTATGTTTTCTTTTCTTCTTGCTTTTCTCAACATTCTTGTTACTTTTCGACAGTTCTTCCTTCAACACCTTAGTTAAAAACCTCGTAAGTATTTTTTGTAAACTTTTATCTTTCAAAAAATCTTTAGTTAATAGCCTCTTCTACGTCTTCTGGGAGGAACGTGGATTTGAGTGACTTAGCCAGTGAGATGGGAGTTGAAATCACCAATACTGCCGACCTTGTTAAGGTCATAGAGGCTGGGCGAAGTGTGCATTCGTCTGGAGGGGAGGGTAAGAGGAACACTGATATAGAGTGGGGGACAACTAAAATCCCTTCATCTGTAGATCCAACCCACCTTGTGAACCTTAGGGAAAAATATAGCATTCTTTACGACATCGAAATCCCCTCCCCGACTCCTAATGAGCGAGCCTGCTACCCGAGGCAGGGTTGTGTCGCCATTAGTGAGTTTCTCTTAAAGGCTGGGCTTCGCCTGCCTTTATATCCATTTTTAGGGTCGTTCTTAGGTTGTACAGGTTGGCCCCCACCCAGCTTGTCCCTAATGCTCGGGCCCAACTTGTGGGGGCATTCTTCTTGTGGAATGAAACTTCCATGGGCGAAGATATGCCCCTTCATGTTTTTCAAACCATTTTCCAACCTCGATCCTTAGGAAATGGAGATTCAAGGGAGTGGTACTCCTTGTGCCCGTAGGGGACACACTCTCCCTTTGTCCTGGGCTTACCCTCATCCATAAAAGAATGGAAGGAGATACGGTTCGGGGTCAGAAGGAAGTGGCATGAGTGTGAGAGGGACACTGTGCCTCATGTTAAAGTCCCAACCTCCTACTCTGAACCTGGTGAGTGTCTTTTTACTTTTCCTTTTGCACTGACAGATTGAATATGATAATTAACATTTTACTATTGTCTCACATGGTTGGTTGAACACTTCGACCTAAGTAAGAGTAACTGGGAAGACTTTGACGGATATCTACCGTCGACCATCCTCGTTTCGTGATTTTGATCATTTAATCCTCTCCAGACGATTGTTTTAAGATTTTTGTCTGATGGCGAAGATGGGTATAACCTCGTCCTCTTGCTTAACTCTTAACTCAACTTTCCTACTTTTACTTGTGTCTGACCTTGTTCTTTTTCTTGCAGAAAACTTCGAGAAAATGAGGCATCTCACCCCGGACATGGCCACCATACTTGCGGCCACCTCCACTTCGGGCAAGAAAGGCCTAAAGCCCTCATCTGTGGTGGCCAAACAGGTGAGGGACAAAATCGACAAGGTTTGCTGGGAGGTAGCTAATGTAGATAAGAGGCAACCTCCACAGGCAGATAAAGGGAAAAATAGTTGTGGTGGAGGAACCCAAGAAGAAATTTAGAGTCTCCACCACCGGGTGTGGAGCTCAAACGATATTCCTCCTCTTCGCTTCGAGGTCCCAGCGGGGAAGAAGTTGATGCTAGCGTTGTTTGCTGCAGCTTCTGGGGGGCAGAAGAGGCCATCTGCTGTGGAGCCCCAGAGGCAGGAACCTGCCAAGAAGGTGAGAGCTAGAAGTGTCTCCACCACTTCCGAGGCTCCAAAGATAAATTTCACCTTGCAGAAGAGAACCGACGAGCTAGCTCCAGAGGCACTTCAACTCCTTTCTCCCGAAGTCCAAACTGCTTCAGCAACTTTTCACAAGTACTGGACGGAGAAGTGGCAGAAGTATGTAGAGACCAGCGATGTGTCGACGTTTTCGCCACGATGGTGAGTTAAATGAGGAAGGTGTTTGGTGTGGCCATAGAGGCTGAAGCCCTTTTTAAAAACCTTCAGGGTAAGAATCGGGGGTTCGCCAATAAGGCCTCATAGGCTGAAGAAGATGCCAACAAAGCCAAGGCTGAGGCAGAGGCCTTGAAGAAAAAGAATGAAGAAGAGTCCGTGAAGCTCGCTTCTACCTTAGCATAGATTGAGAAATTGAAGAAGGAGGTCCACATATCTCGAAGCGAGGTGGCCTCTTTAACAAAGCGGTGGAGACTTCTGATGCCCACCAACGACTGGCAACCGAGGCCTTGGAGAAGGCAAATAAAGAGAACGATGCTTTAAAAGGAGAAGTGGGAGAGTTGAACTCTAGAGTGGCTGGACCAACAGAAGAGGTAGAGGCTGCTGGCATGAGGCTCAGTTTGCTGGCACCGATGCTGAGAAGCGTTTCCTTTCCAACTTCCATTTAATTGAAGTATATAATAGCTTCACGAAGTATTGACAAAGATATGCTTATACGGACATGGTTGAATGGTTAGAGGTAAACCTTCAAAGTGTTGACACCTCGGAGTTGAGGTCGATTGAGCAGAGGGAAGCTAAGTTATTGAGCTGGATGATGATGCAGCTGAAGAAGTGGCTCCCAATGCTATTATTTCTTTTGTTGCTCCCACTCCCCCACCTTCTTAGAGCATATGTCTCCAATTTTATTTTCTTTACTTTTCTATGTAATTGGCTTCGGCCCACCACTTGTAAATTTGTCATGAATGAAGTTATTATTTCCTCCACACTTGTGTTTATTTAGATTTCTTGTATTACTACTTCTGCTCAACGTATGCTGAAGTACTTGTCTATATGATTCGAACCATTCTCATTTCATCAGGTAGAATCCAACTTAAAGTAATGTTAAGTTCATAACTTTCGACACATAACAACATTAACTTCATAATGACGTCGAACTTATGCATATTATACTTAAACAATCAAACTGATGATCTTTAACTACTTCAGACTTACAACAAACTTATGCACCATAGATATCATTAACAGAATTAAACTTGCAATTTTGTACAAGTGTTAGCATGTCATACTTCTTAACAGGCTTCTGAACTTAGGCATAACTTCTATACTGCTGAAGCTCTGTAATCACTTCAGACTTTTGTTTAAACAGATAATTAAATTTATAAGATCAAACATATATGTAACACTTAAGCGACATCAAACTTATGCACGTTAGGCTCCAAAATCATAATTTTGTTTTAAGTGTTACGAGGTTGTGTACCTTTGTAAGTTTGAGCTTAGGCACTTCAATGCTTATGAGCTGAGGCCATTGACCACTTCGGACTTCTGTTTTAAGACTTGTCTACAGTTTACAATTTGTACTTAGTATAGGCAGTTCGCTTGCCTTTCTTTTTCCTAAGCATGGGGTTGAATGGTTCACCCATGCTGAGGTTTTCTTAACTTGTCAAGGGCATGTGTTACTTTGTGAGGGCAGATGTGGTTCTTCGGTATCCTTGTTCCTCGTCGAAGTACCCGCGTGACCCTTTTTAGGGACGGGTCATCTATGAAGAGGCTTTCCCTTTGAGCTTTCTTAATATGAGGCACTGTGTAAGACCTTGTTTCAGCATAGTTGAGAATAATTTTATCTTACCAAAATCAATATTGTTCCTAATCTTGGGGTTGAACAGTCCGCCCATGCTGAGGCCTCTTCCTTGAGCTTTCTCAACATGAGGCATTTATTTGTTCTATATGAACTTGTGCAATTTTGATTTGATTTTTTATATTGCGAATTTTGTTTCCCGAGCATAGAGTTGAGTGGTTTGCCCATGCTGAGGCTTCCTTCACAACTTTTGTTGTTAAGGGCATATGCAACACTTTTGCGAGTAGGAAGTGGTCCCTTTTTGAGATCCAGTTCTTCGTCGAAGTGCTCACGCTTCTCTGCATAGGGACGGTTCATCCATGCAAAGACTTCCCCAGGGCTTTTGCCTCTTGGGAGGTATTTCATTTTCACAAACACTGAGATAAAAGTCAATTTCATTGAGTCATAAACTGTACAAAGTGGGTATTTACATCATTATTGAAAATATTTGTGTATATATTCTACATTCCATGGATGAGGCTGTACCTTTCCGTCTATATTCTCGATTTTGTAGGTTCATGGCTGAACCTCTTCCTTGATGCGATAGGACCCTTCCTAGTTGGGACCAAGGGTTCCTAAGCCAGGTTCTTTGGAAGACAAAAATATTCTTTGGAGCACCACTTTTAAACGAAACGACCTCTTCTTCCCTTTTGCATTGTAATATCTGGTCATTTTCTGTTGGTAAACGACCAATTTGGCCTGAGATTCATCCCTCCTTTCTTCAAGGAGGTCGACCTCACATCTTCATATCTCCTCATTACATATTTTATTGAAGTGGATTCGACGAGGGGATGGTAGACATACTTCTACTGGGCTCATAGCCTTGGCCCCATAGGCTATGGAGAAAGGAGTCTCCCCGGTAGCAGTTATGCTTGTAGTTCTGATGGTCCAAAGAACTTGAGGTAGTTCATCAATCCAGGCTCCTTTTGAAGCATCCAACTTCCTTTTCAATGTGTACTTAATCGTTTTGTTGACAATTTCTACTTGCCCATTTGCTTGGGGGTGATTTAGGGAGGAAAAATGTTTCTTAATAGGGATGGCAACGGGGCGGGGCACCCCCGTCCCGCCCCGCCACTCCATCACCCTACCTCGCCCCGCGCCCCGCCCCGCTTTAGGCGGGGCGGGGCGAGAGCCTACCCCGTTTATGTGCCTCATTTATTTATTTATTTCTTTTTTTGTGTGTCTCAAAAAATTCCAATTATATGTTTAAGGAAACTTAAATACATACTACCCATTCATTTAGAATTGGAAACTGGAAAGATGAATAGTTGGAAATTGGAATATGGAAATTTTTTTTTTTTTTTGTTTTTTTCACGGGGCGGGGCCCCGAGCCCTGAGACGGGGCGCCCCACCCCTCCCCGCCAACCCGCTCGAGGCGATTTTTTTCGCCCCATTCGGGGCGGGGCACCGTCGAGGCGAGGCGGGGCGGGGCGGGGCGGTTTTTTTTGCCATCTCTATTTCTTAATACCCAGTTTTTCACATAAATTTCTAACTTTGTTATTGTCAAACTGTCAACCATTGTCTGAGATAATCAAGTGGGGAATCCCAAACCTACAGATGATGTTCTTCCAAAGGAACTTGGAAGTGTTGACCTCAATAATCTTGGCAAGTGGCTCTGCCTCCACCTATTTGGTGAAGTTGTCAATGGCGACAATTGTAAAGCTTGAATTTCTTCTCCCTTTGGGAAGAGGTCCAATAAGACCGATTCCTTATTTAGCAAATGGCCACGGACTGGAGACAATTCTCAATTCTTGGGAGGGTTGCCTCTGAATATTTGGAAAGCGTTGGCACTTATCACATTTTCTGACAAATTGCTGTGCATCCCTTTTCAAGGTTGGCCAGTAATATCCTTGTTTTAACACTTTTTGTGCCTACGACCACCCTCATGTATGGTTCCCACACACCCCTTCGTGAATTTCCCGGAGTACATAGCTGGCTTGTTCTCCTCCAATGCATCGGAGTAAAGGTAGTGAAAACCCTCATTTGTACAGCACATCGTAATGAAGTAGGCAGCTCATCTTCTGAGCTTCTGGGCTTCCACTTTTCGGAGGGTAGTACCTGGTCCTTAAGAAAGGATATGATTGGCTTCATCCACAAGGGGGTATCTTCGACCCACATTATTATTTTGCCAGTGGCCATGGATGGTCCGGGAAGATGTTCTATGGGCACCACAGTGATCAACTTAGAATCTTTACTACTTGTCGTTTTTACAAGGCGTCAGCATGAACATTTTCTGTGCGTTGGATCTGTACCCGTTTGAATCTTTCAAAAGAGGGAATGAATTCCATGACCATTTTAAAATACGCAGCCATGGAGTTATCTCTAGTTGAAAAATTGCCATGGACCTGGCTCACTACTAGTTGGGAGTCACTACTGATGATGAGCCTCTTTGCTTGCATTTCTTTAGCCAGTCTAAGGCCAGCGAGTAGGGCCTCATATTTTGCTACATTATTGGTTGATTTGAAGCCGAACCTCACAGCACAAGTAAACTTATGACCTTCAGGGCTGATAAGGACCATACTTGCTCCTGATCCTGAGTCTCCTGATGACCCATCTATGAAGAGACTCCATGTGGGGGGTTCGACGGGTTTAATCTCCTCTTCATTTCTAGAATAGGAGTGAACTCGGCCACATGGTATGCAAGGGCCTGCCCTTTGATGGTGGCCCTTGGTTTAAATATGATGTCAAATTCAATGAGTTCCACATCCCACTTTAGTAACTTCCCTGAAGCATCGGGCTTCTATAGTACTTGCTTAAAGGGAAATTTTGTTAATACATGAATTCTGTGAACTTGGAAATATGGCCTCAGGTTTCGAGGGGGTATCACCAAAGAGAGGGCCAACTTCTCCATGTCTGGATAGCGAGCCTCGGCTACTAAGAGTGCTTTGCTCACGTAATAAACGGGCAGCTGGTGATCATTTTCTTCTCTTATCAAAACTGAACTGATAGCACTTGTGGTCACCGTCGAATACAACTGAAGTGGCTCGTTGGCCTTAGGCTTGGAAAGAAAGGTAGTCTTCCCCAAGTGCTTATTCAGCTCTGGAGGGCTTCCTCGCATTTTTCTATCCATTGGAATTTTTTTCCACTTTTAAGAGTTTCGAAGAAAGTATGCACTTGTCTGTTGCCTTTGAAACGAAGTGATTTAAGGCAGCCACACGTTCGGTAAGGCTTTGCACCTCCTTTGGTTTCTATAGCGACCTCATGTCCATTAAAGCCTTGACCTTTATAGGGTTAGCTTCAATGCCTCTTGGTTCACAATGTAGCCCAAAAACTTTCCAGAAGCAACTCCAAAGGCACACTTTAAAGGATTGAACTTCATCCGGTACTTCCTTAAAATTTGGAACGTCTCTTTAAGGTTTTCAACACGATCTCCTGCCCTTAAGCTCTTAACCAGCATGTCGTCCACATAGACCTCCATAGTTTTTCCAATCAAGTCAGTGAACATCTTGTTGACGAGTCTTTGATAGGTGGCCCTGACATTTTTCAATCCGAAAGGAAGTGTGCTCTTCATCTACTGGGAACATTGGGATCTGGTTGTATCCAGAGTATGCGTCCATGAAACTAAGAAGTTCGTGCCCGACAGTTGAATCCACAAGTTGGTCTATTATGGGAAGTGGGAAGTTGTCCTTAGGATAATATTGGTTCAAGTTTGAGAAATCCACACAAACCCTCCACATTCTGTTGTGTTTTTTGACAAATACCGGGTTTGAGACCCATTTTGGATACACCGACTCCCGGATGAATCCATTGTCGATTAGCTTCTTAACTTCATTTTTGAGAGCTTCATATCTTTCTAAATTGAGAGCACTTCGCTTTTGCTTGTGCGATGTGACCTTTGGGTCAATATTCAAGTGATGACAACTGACTTTTGGGTCAATTCCAACCATGTCCCCATGTTTCCAGGCGAAGATATTGAGATTCATTAGTAAGAAGCTTTTTAGCTCATCCTTAGCTTTTATAGGCAGGTTTCTTTCGACCAGCAGGCGTTTGGAGGGGTCCTGTGGGTCTACTGGGGAGCTCTCCAGTTCTTCCATAGGTGCTGTCTGGGGCTCGCAATCAATGACGCGAGGGTCCAGTTTTTCCAAGTTGACTGTTTCTTCAACAACTCTCCCTTCTTCAAGGGTGGTTTGTTCCTCACAGACAGCCTTTTCTTCAGAGGCATTTATCATTTTGACGTATTTCCCTTCTTCAGGGTTTCTCCATTGTTCAGGGTCGACGTCCATGTTAACATCTGTGGTGATGACATTAACGCTTCTTGGTTCGGCTTTTCTTAGAAAATTCGTGTAACATTCCCTTGCGCTTCTTTGATCGCCTTGAATCGTTGCGATTTAATTTTCAGTTGGGAACTTCATGCATAAATGATGGATGGAGGTGACAGCCTAGAGTTCCTTCAAGGCAAGCCTTCCTAGTACTCTGTGATAAGCGGATCGATTATCTACTACCAGAAATTCCATGAAGTGGTCAGTTCATGGTCAACATTCATCTTGTCGAAAGTGACTCCAAAGATGATGTTGACGGAGCTTCCATTACCCACTAACATCCTTTTCAGGCCATTTCGGGCCACGACGGCCCTCACCACTAGGGTGTCGCAGTGTGAATAATGCACGCTTGCTGCATCTTCTTGAGTAAAGGTGATTGGTGGAATGTTTCTTTCAGTAAATGCTCGGTTGATTATGAAGCTTGTCATAGGAAGGTCTGCTGCTTCCCTCGCATAATTACTCTGGGAATTCCTAGATTCTCCCCTAATGTATGGGCCTCCAATGATTGTATCAATTTTCTTGATGGGTTCCTAGACATCGTTCGCTGGGGGCTTCGCCTTTGTCTTTGACCTTCTCTAGGTCTTTCTGCATCATTGTCCATCCTTCTCGGAGCATCATTTCTATTGGGGCACCTCGACTCGACGTTTCGATCTGCCTAGGAGGAATATCTCTTCGGGGATGCCTGACTCTTCCTTGATTGTTGTTTTGGAGGTGCCTTGCGATGTCCTAGCAGTATTCCGTGCAGTGATTATGTGAGTGGTGGTAAGCACAATAAATGAGCTCTTCATTCCTATCCCTAGGTACAACGCCTCGTCCCCTACCTCTCCCTCTTTGAGGGTATCTTTGATAGGGTCATCCCTAATGCATTTCAGCACCAGGGTTCACTTTTTCAAAACCTAAAGTGGGTACTGCGTCGAGTGTCGCAGCGGCCAGTGCTTATCCATGATTGAAAGGTTTTGGTGATCCATAAGATGGGAGGTAAGACCTTTCCCCTTTGCATTTGTGGTGGGGGAAGTCCTTGACTAGCCCGGTTCCTATGATCTCTGAATTCTTCATTGAGGATTTTGCGTCTTATCATTTCTAATAAGGCATCATAGGTGGTGAGATCCTTGTTTTGTACATCCCTTAAGAAGAGGGAATTCATGTCCAAACCTCCCCTTAGGATAGTTAGAGCTTCCCTATCTGTCACTTGTACACATTAGGTCATCTCATCAATGAAGCGGGAGAATAAACTTTTCAGAGACTCACCCTGCTGTTGCCGCATGTCTTGTAGGCGTTGAATTGGTCTTTCACCTTCCTTGCTTATGGCGAACGCTTTAGGAACGTCCTCTTAAAGTCTGGCCAACTTCTAACACTTCCTTCTGGATCATAGTTGGGAGGAAAATTAATTGGGGCCTCATGAGGTCGTTCTGAGGCATCGTTAGTTGAAGTGTCAACTTCTACTTCTCTTTCTTGGAGGGTTCCATTATGGTATGATGGTACC
Organism: Fraxinus platypoda; assembly: GCA_903798405.1. Taxonomy (NCBI): domain Eukaryota; kingdom Viridiplantae; phylum Streptophyta; class Magnoliopsida; order Lamiales; family Oleaceae; genus Fraxinus; species Fraxinus platypoda. The sequence continues at coordinate 7,972 of CAIGRT010191107.1, read as the reverse complement.
CTGCCATTTGGCTTTGGACTTCATCTTCTTCTTGGTAATATTGTGGAGGGTCCTGGAATGTATTTCCTGGGGCTGTGTATAGAGGTACTGGGTATCCTCTTCGTCCATGCATGCTCATCAGCAACTCATGCATAGCCATGTTCTGCTGGGTTGTGTTTCTCATATTGGCAGCCATGGTGGCGACCTCTTTGGTGAGTCTAGCTGCTATCCTACCTCCGCCTCTCGACCCACATTGTCTATGCTACTAGTGAGGTCTTGGGCGGGCAGCTGGGACCGCTCGTGAGGCTTCTTCTTCTTCAAGGTGTTCCCTCGTCCTATGAGGTGCGTTTTCTTCGCTAGAACTCATATTAACAAACTCTTTTCTAACTCAACACTCATTTCTTCAAGGACTAAATGAGCATAAGATTTACACAATTCTTCTTTAGGGTTTCCAACGATTCTTTCTTCAAGAACACTAATTTTTCAAGGGTTGAAAGATTTCCTCCAAGGTATTTTCTTACCGGCTTCTCTCCACGGGATTATCGTGGTTAAATGTATGGCTTCCCACAAATGGTGTCAATCTGTTGACCCTGAAAAATGAGTTGACAGATGTCGGGCCCACTCTTGCCACATCAGGCAAGTTCCGGTGCGTTTCTACAGGTGAGAAGAAAACTGATGTGAACGTGGGAGATACTTTACGACGAGAGACAAAAGTGTTTGAGTTCTGGCGGGTGTAACGAGGATGATCGCGCTAACAATGATCACCAATTGAGAACCAATCTTTTCAACTAAAAACTCAATAGGAATATGTGGAAGGATAGAAGACATGCATTCATAAGTATTAGATTACACGTTGATATTTGTATATATTAGAAACATGTTAGAATGGAAAATGATCACTCAAGTGTTTGTATATATTATTCGTTCACTTCAATAATCAATAATACAAGATTTCAACTTTCAGATGTCCAACCACTTCTAAGTTACTTAGAGAACCTATTTATAATGCCTTGACCGACGTGGTATCCGTTGGATCAGAACCACGTGACCTCATCTTCTTAACTAAGGCTTCACATCAATATCTATTCATACTATTAATATACTGATTAGGGGTTAGCCACCCTATACAATAGGCTGACACTTCTGATATTCTTTATTACAAGTGTTACATCAATCACTTCAAAAAGGTCTTCAAATGTGTTGTAAAAGACACCGTCGGCTTCATGAGTTTCGAATGATTTGAGAGCCTCGGAGGGTCTTTTTGTCGGCCCGCCAAATGGAGAGCTTCATCTTCTTTCTTTGTTTCCTTAGGTAGCGTTTCAACCCAAGCTATGGTGCTTTGTCCGTTGAGGCAGTGCCTCAGTACGAACTTCGACATTGTATTATTTCTGTATTTGACTATTTAGGTCCTTGTTGGCTTTTCTTTGACTTTCTGTCCACGTGGATTGCTACGTGGCACATTGACTTTGAGCCTCGGTGGCAAGGCGTAACAAAAGGAATTTTGAGAGCAAAAACAACTCAAGATCTTTGCAAGATTTAGGGATTCTGGAAGTGAAAGAACATAGTTTTTCTAGGAAATTTGCAAGATTCAAGGAATTTGGCCTAATTGAGGGACTATAAATACAATTCTTCTTCTCTTGAAGGGGGAAGGAATCTTGAGAGCAAAAATAACTCAAGATCTTTGCAAGATTTCGGAATTCTGAAGGCGGAAGAACATAGCTTTTCTCGAAAATTTGCAAGATTCAAGGAAGAAGTTGTAGATTCTTTGTTGATATTCATGTTGCGAAAATCAACAATTGATTAATTTTTTTCTTCTTATCATTGTAATTGAACATGATGACAATGCTTAATCTTTTCTTTGCATTTTTTTTTCTCCATTTAAGAGGCTAATTATTTAATTATTAGGATGAATGAAGTAACTTTGTTATCGATGTTTTAACTATCTCAAAGACTTCATGTCCATATTTATGCTGTGTTAATTGCTTATTGTGTACTTGATTTAATTCAATTGCTTGATCAATAATTTATAAACTTAATGACTACATTGACACTGAGAGGTGGTATATATATTTCTAGCTCGTTCAATAAGTGGTATAGGTTTCGATAAGAGATTGAAAGATACTCTTATTTGTTATGCAACCTTAAGTGATTTTTTTATTAAACATGTTTCTGTATCAGAGTTCACATATAGATATTGTAAATTTGTGCATGCAAATAGGGCTATTTTTTATTCGAGAGAGATCACTAGTTAAATTGGATAATTTGATTGTTAATAAGCATAAATAGGGCTATTGTATGTTCAATGAAGTGAACATTAATTGATTTAGATGAGATCTAAATTCCTAACACAATCCCATAAAATTATCTTTAAAGGTTTGATTATTGATTGTATTAGTTATACGTTAGTATAGATTTTAGCTTATATTCATTCAATAAAAGCTAAATTGATATTCACATTAGTTTAAAGTAAAGCTAGGTTTAAATAAAATTGATAGTAAATGATTAGTCTATGAAGGAACGATACTTGAACTTAAATCTATATAATAACTTATCACGATAACTTGCAGTCTAGGCAAATACTAGGATTATTTATGTAACTGGTGACCTTGATAAGATGGCAAGATAAGAACTGTCACACACAATTTTTAGTTTCGATCAATGCAATTTCGGTAATTAATTTTGTTGATTTTGACCATGCTGTCATGTCTATTTTCCATATCTCGCTCTCGAACACATTACAAATATATTAAATCAACTAACAAATATGTGGTCAATCATTTAATTGAAATAAATTTGTAAGTTTTGAAGTTATTCTCGTCTGTTCTTGCTTTTCAACAAGATTTAAATCAATTTATTGATCGTTGCAACTTCCAAATGGGCCCACGGCGGCCTTTTTTTTTGACTTGCTTCTCACTCAATTCTCACACTGGGATCCACACCTACTTTGCAACGGTAAAAAAGAGGATTTTAATCTCACAAAAAAGGAGGCAGACAGGGTACATTTTGAAAGTTTTACTGCCAACAAAATTTCTAACCCAACATAAAACAAAGGAAAATTTGAAAATTACTGCAAAAATTTTGCAGGCATTTCAATTAGTCATATTTAGATATGAGACAACAATTTTCTGAGTTTTAAGACTTTGTGCACTGCAAAGGCCACTGTTTTCTTTGTACATAACAAACTATTGAGTCAGTCTGTGTGTTAATCTGATTTTGATTTCAGTTTTATGGTCTATACTATTCCACGCCAACTGGTTAAATAAAAAATTGGATGCATTCTTAGGGAGATATGTATCAGATATGTGTCATATTTTATGCTACAATCAACCACACTTGTGTGTCATCGAGGTATTCAGTCTTTCCAAAGCTTGCGTCGGGCAAAGAAAGGTTCATATGGAGAGATTCCATTAACGAAAATTTTCACGAATGAACAAAAACCAAATCTAAATATGAATATCCTTCGATCGTTATATCCTCATTTTTCCCATATTTTTAACGATGGTCCATTCCTTGCTTATTCCTCGCCACGATCGCTCATCCACGCCTTTTCAAGTTTTGCGTGCCACATCTCCACTTTTCAAAAAATCTTTACCTTACTATTCTCGCCACAATTGTATATCCACATCTTTTCAAGTTTTGCATGCCACGTTCACATTTTTCGAAAAATCTGTACTTTCCTATTCTCGCCACGATTGCGTATCCACATCTTCTCAAGTTTTGCGTGCAACATCTCCACTTTTCGAAAAATCCTTAAGTTACATGGGCGTTGGAATTTGTTAAATAGTTTGGTGTTTAGTATGTTGAATAAAAGGTCTAAAATTAACCAGTGTCGGCACAAACTTCCATGTATAAATATATCTAATACAATAATTTATTTATAAATATTAAGACAAAATTATATTTTTAGTATTTGTATACATTTTATTTTTGGAAGAGAAACATGTTTTGTATATGAAATGAATATCTTGCCAAACTTAGTACTACATATATATTTTTTATATGTTTTGGTGTAGCACTAAATATATGACTATGAACTCCTACTTTGATGACTCTACTTATCAGAGAAGTCTTAGTTCCACCCATTTTATCTATTCTTTCTAATCCTCGACTTGACTAGAACATCCCTTTAACTATTTGACTTTGATTGAGAACGAGTCCCAAAAATTATTAAAAACGTTGTATGTCAACGCTCGTAGTCACAAGGTTTGGAATCCATATATAATATTTATCTTATTTCACTTTAATACTATCCACTCTAATGGTATCCCGTATCCGTCAATCTTGATGTCACTTGCACTAAAGAAAGAGCTATCTTAGAAGTTAGCCGCATGCTTTGCACATACAAGAATGTGCAACGTGTTAGGTTGCCTAATATTTGTTCACTCTCCATATTCCTACCCCAAGTGCTGCAACTAATACATATGCAAAGGAAAGGCCTAATCGCTACAAGCAACTTCTATTCAATTACTTAAATCAGGTTACATGTTGATGGTGGGCAAAATTAGTCGGAAACAAATGAATTCTACCAAGGGTTCGATTTGACTTGAAAGAAGCCAGATCGAAAATCATCCAATTCGGCTCAGTTCTAGTTCAATTTGATTCAATGAATTCTTACAAGAATCAGGTCAAGTCAAACTCTAAATATCATTACTAAAAAATCGGTATTAGATTATTGTAACGAGCACCACGCTTATTAGAGCCTTTATGGTGAAAGGAACCCAAGTTGTGACCCCTTTAGGGAACGAATGGCTCATGTCTAATGACTTGTCTCTATTTATAGACAAGCTTGAAAGAGACCCTCAACTTCAACTTGGATGTTAGATGCAAGCCAGAAACCTAGCATATGATGCTATTTGGATAGGTCAAACAATTAATTGGTGGATGAAATTAGTGTAGGATTGGACCATTCTCTGACTCCTAGGAAAATGATGTGAATTATGTGAAAACATTTGGACCCATGTCCAGCAATTTGACAAATTGCCTTATGTTGTGATGGTAACATTTGGTGAATATTAGTAATTTACAAGTAATTGAATTATGGAAGAGAATAATGTTTTGTGATAATCTTGCATTTAGAATCAAATTATTATAAAATAAAAAAGTGTATCTATTAATCTATCTAGCAAATTGAGATACGTCGCTAACAATTACCGGTCTATCATGAAATAAGTTCAAAAAAAAAAAAAAACTAGGAAGGAGAAGTTACATGACTTTTGACTCACAATACTAATAATCATGAAATCAAACCAAATTCTTTACGTACACATTAAAAAAAAAATGAATTTTCATTAACTAAAGGAAAATGATATGAATAAAATGAAAACATAGGGACCCATCTTCAGCCATTTGACAAATTGATGGATCTCATTAACAAATTTTGGTCGACCTCGAGCAGTAGAAATAAAATAACACAAATTATACGAAATTAATACCACAATTTATTATTATTTTTTTTATTTTTATCTACATCACATTTTAATTGCAATGAAATATCCATCTTTTTCTAATTTTTGCATTTATGTCCCAAAATTTTTTTATTGTATTTTTTCTTCTACCTTCTATTAATTAAAATATCTTATTCTTGATGATGGTAAAAAAAATTGTTATGAGAGAGTCAAAAAGACTAATTTACCTATTGTATTTTTATATAAGAAAGATAAACAACAAAGTACAAAAGTTCTTAAAAAAATGTTTTCTCATACTAATTAATTAAAGATTAAAGATAAAAATGAGACAAAAAAAAGTTAAGGACGTAAATGTAAAAATTAGAAAAAAAGTTAAACCATCCATATTAACAACTTTTGTCAAAATTCAATTTTTTTTTTTTATTTTGTCAAATAACTCCTATCAACTTTTATTTATTGAAAAATCCATTTATTGGTTGTCATTTAAATTTATTTAAACTATGGCTTATTATTTCATAATCCTAACATAAAATCATTGAAACTCACTGTTCCTAATTTTGTTCGTATATTCATGCAAATATATTTGAAAATATCTCCTAGGTGACGTCAAAACTCCAACTAATTTCACATAATCACTCCGTGAGAAGATAGCAAAACCCTTAAAATACATAATCTTTCACGCACAATGAGAAATCTTTGAGATATTTTCATCAAAGTCATTTAGAGAATCAAATAGATTAAGCAACGAAAAATATATAATTTTCTTCATAGCCCCCTAGTCCAAATCTGGAAATGAAAAAGGTCAAGAAAAAATTGAAAGTGATGGCCTTTAAATGGCAGCATATTCATCAATCTTAACCCAGAAAAGACAAAACTCATAGCAACTGTAAAAGGGTAACCTTTTGAGCTAATTTTTGTGTGTAAATTAGCAAAATAATAATACATACGTACAGAAATTTGGGGTGGCTGGCATTCGGACGTCCACGTGGTGCCCTCCCAACCACTTGTGCATGAACTTGTCATCATGTGTGCAGAGTGCAGACTTTTGAAGAGCTTTCCAGTTATTTTCATAGTCTTTTAGATTATTAAATCTTTGTGGGCTATTTCTCCCCGTGTTTCTTGGTATTTTCTTGATTTTTAGAGAGAGATGGAAAACTGGTGTGCTTAAACTTCAATGGGTTTAAGGAGTAAAAAGGTATGTGGAACTTTCTTGATTTAGTTTTATCTTTAAAGAGTTTATCTCTTTTTGGAATAGTATTTTTCATTGATATTATTGACTTTCTTGCAAGAAATGTAATTATATCGAAAGAGATCTGATTTTTATTTGCCTGAACATGAAAAGCACATTTAATTTCGGATTTCAAATGTTGGGAATGCGGAAAAAATGAAGAAGGAATTATATTAATAAAAAATAAAAAGTGTATCACTTATATTTTTGGATATTCTGGCTGTTTTCTAAATAATTTATATTTTTACTTCTGTAATTACACACTGAAACAGATTGAAAGATAGTTTTTTGTGTAATTTTAGATTTCCTTTTGTTTATAATAGTTGGATCTGTTGGTTATATTTATTATGATGCATTTTCATTGTGGAATTGTTGGATTCATCTGAATTTGTAGTAAATTTCAGCTGTCTGGATTCATAAAATTGGAACAATCTCTCTATTCTGCTGTTTGAGCAATTATGTAAGATACCATTGGTTAACATGTATACCTCTACTTGATGTGCACTTTTAGCTGCGGGCTAAACTTGTTTGTGATCCGCTGCTTCTTTTGTCGGAGAGTCGGAAACTAACCTCATGTGGCTACTTGCATTATAGATCCTCTACGGCTTGACTGGAAGCCACGTGTCTTTCGTTAAGTAATTGGCAATAGAGTCGAGGTCATAAAATTGGAATTTTCGATAAATAATCATATGATATGTACTAATAGAAAAAGACGGTGTGCTCTATTTGGTCAGAACACTGTTGATTGTTAGTGAGACCTGCGAGTACTACTGCCATACAATAAGAGAAAGTACCATTAGATGCCTTCCATGGTGTAAAAATATTACCCTCCCGAAATCCCATCCCATCCCATCTCCTGCCTCTATCTCGATCTTTCAGGTTAAGCTCATCCGTGTTTGAGCTCGAGATTCAACGCTCAAAAAGTTTGGCTTGACTTCCTCAATTACATCCTTCCAGTTCTTTGATATGGTGTGCTTGAGCAGCTCTTGATTATTTTTGCATTTTATTAATTCGAAATACCTTTGTGATGCTAAATAAAGATATATAATTTCTTGACATGTAAAATTTCATAACCTATGTACATATTTAAGCTTCGGAGCTCTTCATTTTGTTGCCATCTTTCTATGGATATTCTTTTATGTTTCATCATACTATTTTAGTAGAAACTAACAGATATAGAACCTACAAATAACTAATGTAGATGAAAACCCTGGTTACCTCATACAACCCTAGGTTTCATGGGGTGCCTTTCTTCTTGGCACAGAAATGAACACTGTACGGCAGTAGTCTGCTAAGCTAGACTACATTCCGCTTTTTCTCGATCGTTTCGGAACGAGAAAATTTGATTACAATTTGTAGA
>CAIGRT010191088.1:0-11973 GCA_903798405.1 Fraxinus platypoda | reverse complement strand
TCTGATTTTTGAAATGTTAAACTTATGACCGTAATTTTGAAATTGGAAATCTAATTCCAGGTGTAGGTGTAATTTTCTCATTAAAATATCACCTTGAACAATGGTCGTAGAATATAGATTTAGGTTGTTGATCACATTCAAAGACCAAAATTAGTTGGCAAAGAGGTGTTGACGAATTCATTCAACGACTAAAACACGTTTGATTGCTAAATGTATTATTTCAACAATTAAATAAGTGATGTCAAAGGCTTGTATTGACAATATCAACTATTTTTGTCGTTAAATACAATAAAAACAACCGAAGTTTAGTTGCCTTTCATTTCAAAGACAAAATAAATGGTCGTCAAGAATTAATATTGACAACCAATTAATTTTATTTTAACAACTGATTGATTTTTCATTGTATTTACTATGTTTGTCAATCAAATATTATTTAAGCAACTAAAATTTAGTTGCCTTTCTTTTCATCAACGAAAGAAGTGGTTGTAAAAAGTTTATATTAACATTCAAAATAAAGAGAAATATGGTTGTCAATCGTAATATTCATGGCTCCATAACTTTCATATATTCACATCATATTACAGGCAAATCTTACCCACAATCATTAACAATTATAAGAAGTGAAGGAAAGCAATTATAAAAAACAAAATATCATGACTTAAACAAAATATTATACCCACATTGGTGTTCTCAACATAAAAAACAAGAAGATGTAGAGTTAGAGACTATTGCATCGATCGAAAGGTAGCTAAATCTCTTGCCCAAAACTCGCTCACTTATTTCAAATTCTTTCAAAGGTATAGGTTGTTCATTCGAGTCTAGTTGAGAATTATGTTCTTGTTAGCTCGAGCATTTGATTATGTGGATCCATGTAAATTATAAATAAAAGATTAAATTTTTGAAATATATATTATACCATTATAACAAATTAAAACTACTTGTATAATGGGACTCCGCTTCTTTAGTTGTCCACCCACGTTCGTTGCTACAGTTCATCTCATAGAAAAATTTAAAGTGACCCAATAGCTCTTTTGTAAGCAGATTCCTTTGTTTTAAAAAATAGAATCGAAGTAAGAAATTCATGAAATATAATATTATATAATTATTTATGACTAACCATTTTTTGTGCACGTGCATCATAAGATTTCGATCCTTGAAGAGTTACCAATTTTATTTTATTTTGCACAATTTTCTTTGCTTACTTCAGAATTTTTCAGCAATGTATACTTATCAAAATTCCAGTCAAATAAAAAAATCATATGTAATGAAAAACACATAAAAGGAAGAAGAAAACGTTTGAAAATACACTCTAAAAAGAACAAAGATCATAATGTTAAGAGCTGAACCAATTTACAAACACTAGACTTAACTCAAGTAATATGTGAATATCAACTAAATAAATTTCACACTCATCAAAAGTGTTCCAATTAACAACTACAGAAAGAATAACCACAAGTTACTAATCTATTTGTTCAATGAATTTGCTTTCAATTAAGGCATAGAGTCCTTCAAGAACATGCACTAAAAATAGTATCATTGAATTGTACTAACCTTCATCTCATCACTTGCAAAATAATCACAAACAAAATGTCAATCACTTTCCTTTATTATAGAAGTTCTTTTTGCAAGTCTAATATCTTCATTGTCACCCATGCCTTCAAATTTTTTATGCAGTCTACAACGATACTCCTTCCACTTCATGTTCATATAGTCAATTTGAACTTTTTTTTACTACTTTTGATAATGAATATTATGCTTGTAGTTTGTTAAGTTTCATTGTATTGGCATGACTTTACACAAAATTAATGTTAATAAAAGAATTATAAAAGTCAATAAGTTTATTAGGATGTTGTATAGGTGAATTAGGAATTTTTGGGTTCGAATATGGAACAAGGAGAAAGAGACGCTGGAATTATGCTAGTATGTTGCCAAATTGATGCTCGAGCATCCTAAATAGAATTATTGTCATCCGCCATTGCTTCAGCAGCGCACCTGTCGCTTGCCTTGCGCTCGAGCAACGATGATATTCAGAATTAGTTCATGATTTTTAAGAGTTATATCTATCATATACTACATCAATACCTCTCAACTATAAATACAATAGCTCCACTTCATAAAACTGTGGTTGATCATAATATTCTACCTAGAGAACAAACTTTGAAAATCCCATAATGAATCCATTTTTTTAGATCAATCAACCATATCTAGGAGAAAACAACAATCCACATTATCAAAACACCAACTTCCTAAATATCTATTAGAGAGCGCTGATTATTCGAGGAAAGAGCCTAGGATTATGACTGGAACGAGGAGTTCTTGGTGATCCAGGGGAAATATACAATTCCAGAAGGTCGGGAGCTGGTGTGAGGAACACACAGTCCAGGAGGGCCTTGGAGATTACATGAAGTAGGTTGTCTAGTTTTGACCGTAATGTAAGTCTTTGTCTGCAGTGGATTTTGCCGACTTCCGGAACTTTTTATCTTGCGAGAGATTTTCTTCGTCATCAATTTTGTGCTGTTATTTACTTTTCTACAATTATACAAACTGTGGTAATTCAACGTAGAATATCAATTGCATTTGAATTCATCTAGATTGATTATTAAAGTGACTTGTTGCTAATAATAATTGGTAAATATTAATTGTGCATTATACACATATTCACCCCCATCTAGGTGCTAGTTAGGTTAAACGTCGTTATATTTTCAATTGGTATAGCCTCAATTCAATTCGTGACCTTAACTTAATCTAGATGAGTCAGACTCTTTCCGAGCCTCCGTATTTTAACTGAAGCAATTTTGCATACTGAAAATTTAGGATGAGAGTCTTTTTGAAATCTATGGATGAGCAAATCTGGGTGTATTGAAAAAGATTGGACCACACCCTCTACTATTGTTTCCCTTTAAACTAAGGATGAACTAGATAAGTGTAACTGGAATAGTAAAGAACTTCATGCCTTATTTAAGGCTATGTCCGCCGAAGAGTTTAGGAGAATATCAATGAGTGAGATCGCCAAAGAGGTATGAGATATTCTAGAAACCATACATGAGGGTAGTAAGATAGTTAAGAACTGAAAAATACAGATGTTGACCACTAGGTTTGAAAAGATTAGAATGAAGGATGATGAATAATTCGATGAATTCTATGCGAAGTTAAATGATATAATAAACTCTAGCATCAACCTAGGTAAGAAAATTCTGAAAACGGAAGTTGTGAGAAAAGTCCTCAAATCCTTACCCGATAGGTTTAGGCCTAAAATAACACCTATCAAGGAGAGCAAGGACCTAGTTACAGTTAAGATAGAAGAATTAGTTGGATCTTTCCAAATTTATGAACTCACAATATCTCAACCTATAAATAATAAGTCTATAGCTTTGAACACTGTCAGGGATGAAGAATATGACTCAGAGAACTTTACTGATGAAGAGATAGCTTATTTTGTTAAGAACTTTCGAAAAATATTTAAGAAGAAGCCTCAAGAGAAAAATATAGGTGCCTATAGTAAGTCAAGAAAGAAATCCTAGTATGTGAGATGTCATAAGTGTCAAGGTTTTGGCCACTATAGAAGTGAGTGTCCTAACAATAAGAAAAACCAGGGTAACGCTATGAATGCAACTCTCTCTAATGACTGGTCTAACTCGGACAATCAAAGTAAGAAGTTCAAGTCTGGAAGTCATAACTATATAGCTTTTGCTTCTATTGTTAGGAGTGAATCTGATAAGAAAAGTGAGAAGGTGATGACTTAGAACGAAGTGAGGGATTCGAGGAATACTCTGAGGATGATTTAGAGATTCGCAAGGTGTATAGTCAATTATTTGAGGAAAGTCTTAAGATTAAGAATGTGAATAAAGTCGTTCTTAAGAAGATTAGTGAACTTGAGCTAGAAAGAGATAGACTTATATCTGACCTTCAGGGGTCTACCAAAAGCCTTAGTAAGTTAAGATTAGCCAATGAGAACTTAGAAGCTAATGTTAAAACTAACAAGCGACCTTGAAAAATCAAATACTCAACTCCATTCATTCTTGAGTGGATCTCAAAAACTTGATAATCTTTTAGGGTTGAGCAAACCTGTTGAGAATAAGGGAGGTCTAGGATATAAGTAGACTAATCATAATACTGCTAGTACTCACTTTTGTCCATGCCACTAACTAGTCAGGTATATTGAAAATCCTGAACCTAAGAACAAGTGTATCTTAGGACAGATGCTTACTAGACATCGTAGGACCAACCAACACATAAACTTATATCAAAAACCATGTAGTTTTGATCCTAGATTTCCTCCTACATGTTTTAGTTGTGGTGAGTTAGACCACACAAAGCCTAGGTGTCATAATTTTTTGAAAAGGAGCATAAATCGGGATATCTCTTGCATGGTTGACTTTCTTACTAGTCAGGTCAGTCACTTGACTGAGATGTTGACACAATTGAATACGACTATTTCTGCTTTTAGAAAAGTTTGGGTTAAGAAAAGTGATTTGAGATATTATCAATTTGATCACTGTGCTCTTGAAGGTAAGAATCTTTGTGTACCTCATTGAGTAGATATTTTGATGTATGCTTGTGTTATTTCGTTGTGTTCATTCATTATTGCATGCTTCTCTCTCTCTTTTTTTTTTTTGGCTTTTCATTATGTTTGTTCTTTCAAATTTTTTTTTTTTAAAGTAATGGAATTTTTGAAACTACAACACATTATATGATTTGCTTGAACATATTTATTGTGACCAAGTATGAGTACTATTAATGATCCATAACGTAGTTTTCATTGCTTTGTTTAGGCTTGATAGATTTCTTCATATACCATCTGCAGTGCACACACATTAAGATCTTATGAGTAAGTTTTGACCGCGTGTATGATATTTGGGATAGTAGTCATCTGTTGGTAAGATGACCTTGAACATGAATTGACATTTAACTGATTGACCTAAACTATAGTATATTCCCTAAAAAGAAAAATTGATTTATCATATACTCTATTTTGAAACATATTTGACTCGAACAATTAAGCTCGAGAGGTTTCTCAAAATCTGATGTCATATGATCATCTGACTTAGAGTTATCTTAGCCGTTTAATGGAGAAGGGTCTACATATATGCTTAAATTCAGAGGGAGAAAAAGAAAAAAATTATATATGATGAGCTTCATTATTTTTGTAGGCTCTAATTGTGTTGGGTTTGACTTTCATTATTAGAGGAAAATACTCATTATGTAGTGATGTTTAGGATTTTTTTCACAAATTTAAAGTTTGGAGTCTTGCTCACTAGGAATTAGTGATACCTTACACACATGGTTAATAGTGATGTTTAGCATGTGCTTTCTCACAACTTTAATGTTTGGAGTTTTGATCACGAGGAATTAGTGACACTTAACACACAGGAGTCACTTATACAATTTACTCCATTTAGACTTGAATTGAGTATGTGGGAAAGCTTACTATTCATTTATTATACTTGTACATGCTATCAATTGTATTGTTGAGTTATCATTATATTGTTGTTGGTATTTCATGAAGATATTTAAACAAAAAGGGGAGAGAAAGATTTCTTGTTATATTTCCTTTCGTCATTTGTGACAAAAAAAAAAGGGGGGGAGAGAGTAATTAAGGGGAGGAAGTCTTCATTAAGGGAGAGATTTCACATCATTCCATATCATTTTGAATGCTTAGTTATTTTTTTTTTTTTAGTTTTGATGTTTTGTAATATTAATGTTTCAGTTGGTGTTTTGATTAACATTGATATTGCATCTCAATTTAGCTAGCATGATGATACTATGTCTTAATTATTATACTTGCTTAACTGTGTCACGCGCTTTTACATTAGGTATTTGAGTTGTTGATTTCAGGAAATAGGTTTGAACAAGAAAGAAAACATCGATTGAGTCAGTTGGATTTTGGGTAGTAGTTTATGTTTTTCTTTTACTTGTAATATTTAATTTTGTCACAAAATGCCAAATGAGGAGTTTGTTAGGTAATTAGGTTTCATTGTATTGGCATGATTTTAGCCCGTCGCCAAACTGATTCTCGAGTGTCCAAAATAGAATCATTGTCACTCGCCAATCTCTCGAACGACATACTATCCGAAAAATTCTAATTCGCAATTTTCAAGAGTTCTATATATCCTATACTATCTCAATACCTCTCTATTATAAATACAATAACCCCATTTCGTAAAAATTGTGGTTGATCATATTATTCTACCTAGAAAACAAACTTTAGAGATCCTATAACGAATATATTCTTTAAGATCAATCAACCACACCTTGGAGAAAATATCAATCCACATTATCAAAACACCAACTTCCTAAATATCTATCAGAGAGTACTGAGAATTCAATAACGAGACCTGGAGTCCAGTAAGAGGACAAGAACGAGGAGTTCTTGGTAATCCAGATGAGATAGACAATTTCAAAAAGTCGGGAGCAAGGGTGAGGAACACGCCGTCCAGGAGGGTCTTGGAGATTACAGAAACTTGGTTAGTGAGTCTAGGAGGTTGTCTAGTTTGGACTGTGCTGTAAGTCTTTGTCTATAGTGAATTTTACTGGTCCCGAAGTTTTTTATCTCTCGAGGGATTTTCCCAATCATCAATTTTATGGCGTTATTTACTTTTTCTACAATTATACAAACTGTGATAATTCAACGTAGGATAATAATTTAAGATCAATCAACCACACCTTGGAGAAAATATCAATCCACATTATCAAAACACCAACTTCCTAAATATCTATCAGAGAATACTGAGGATTCAGTAACGAGACCTGGAGTCCAGTAAGAGGACAAGAACGAGGAGTTCTTGGTAATCCAGATGAGATAGGTAATTTCAGAAAGTCGGGAGCAAGGGTGAGGAACACGCCGTCCAGGAGGGTCTTGGAGATTACAGAAACTTGGTCAGTGAGTCTAGGAGATTGTCTAGTTTGGACTGTACTGTAAGTCTTTGTCTATAGTGAATTTTACTAGTCCCGAAGTTTTTTGTCTCTCGAGGGATTTTCTCAATCATCAATTTTATGGTGTTATTTACTTTTCTACAATTATACAAACTCTGATAATTCAACATAGGATAATAATTGCATATGAATTCATCTAGATTGATTATTAATAATGACTTGTTGCTAATAATAATTGGTAAATATTAGGTGCTAGTTGGGTCAAACATCGTTATATTTTCACAATTAATTACCTTAGTTTTAGATTTTAAACAATTAAAAAAAATTTCATTGCATGGTCATTCATAACGACCAATAGTATATTCGTCGAATGTCGAACACTATTTTGGCACCATATTGGAGTTGGTAATCAGGTTGTTGTCAACTTTCAACCACTAATAATATCTTATCGTTGAATGTCACCTTTAACATTCAATGCCTAAATAGTACTAGTTGTTGAGTGTCGAATTTTCCTCTACTTTCAACAACGAAATATAATTAGTTGTTGTTTTACTATATTCAACGACCAGAAACTGTGGTTGTTGAATATGTATACTATTTTAGTTGTATTTCTAAGAACAAATTATATTGTCGTTGAATATCAACAAATATTTTGGTGGGATTTCTTCGTTTGGCGCCCACTTACAACGACCAATATTAATTTATTCGTAGAAAATATAGGATTAACAACTAATTTTTTGGTTGTTATAACATATTTCAAACTTATGAAAATAGTTTTTAACGATAGATTAATTTGTTCGTCGAAACATTAGTTGTATAATATCATTTTTCATGTAGTGTAAACTTAATAGATTAACCGTTCAGAATGAACCTGAATCCCAACAAGTCGCACTAGAACTAGGTGATAAGTGCAATTTGTACAATTATTTGGACCATATTACTAAACTTTTATATCGTCAAATGTTTCAAAACAATTGGAAAAGAAAAATGATCAATTGGCTATTAAATAGAAGTTTTTGGACTAAATCTCACTTGAATAAAAGTTGGAGGATCAAAATCCAGGGGAGAATGAAGAAAAGGACCAACTTGCATTACATGAAAGAATTAAGAACTTGAAAGCAAGCATTAATCTAAATGGGCCTTAGTTTGGATTTCATTTGCAATCAAATTCAAAAATCACTTGGACTCCTAATTGGAAACTAAAAAAGTGGGCTAATTGAATTAAAAGGGATGGAGGGCTGAGGTAAATATATATTTACACGCATACAGGGAACAATTAAAAAGGAGATTGGGCGGCTGTTGTTAATAATAATAATAATAAATGAGAGAAACAGATCAGCGGAGAACAGACGGCCGACACGAGATGGCCGAAATTTGAAATCCGTGTGCTCATTTTTTGAGTTTTAATCGGATCGAATTGCTCGTTAGAGTTTAACGGACTCTGATACCGTGTTAGGATTTGGGGTTCCATCTTAAAATGTCAACCTTATTAAGAGGAGTAACTAAATCTTTTATAAGTTAGTTTATGTTTTCATCTTTATTCGATGTAGGATTCTATCTCTTAACATTAAAGAGGTTGTGTACACTTGATCTTTCCCTGTTTGAGGAAGATGGATAGATACATGACGTGGTACTCAATTTGAGGACGATTTGTTCAAAAATGTGCGAACAAAATCACATGTTGTGAATAAAAGAATTAGAAGTTCCCATCTTGTGTACAAATTAACCATTATGTAACAATTATAGTAATTAACATTTGTTTTCTGCAAAAAATTATTTATTGTAGATGAAACTATTATATTGAATCATTTTCCAAAAAAGATTTATATTAAGATCACGAAAATGAGAAACCATAAAACCTACAGAGAGAAGAAAGCATTATTCTGAAGTATATTCACAAATTTGATGATCATAAAAATAGTTAAATGATATAGTTTTGACTTTTTGACTTTCTGTAACTCACTGAATGTGTTGCGATTATCAGATGCTTGCTCTACTATAAGCTAATAATTTCTTGCAGGCTTGGTATTTGTCATGTTTTCTACGAGCGGAAATTAACACGATTAACACTTCAAAAACTACTTTATTCGATTGAATATCAAGATTTTGGATATGATATGTCTCCATTGATTCAAGAGTATATATCGAATGTATTAAAGGATCGAGAAAAACTCGAAATTTTATTGGTTAATAAGTAAATTTTCAATGAAGAAAAACTTACCATATCTATAATTAACAATTAAGGTACATAAAAATAAAACAAAGTCATTAAAATTAATTAATATATGTTGACACATGGAAATAAAGTTTTATTTGAATATTATTAGTCAAGTGAAACTGATGTAAACTTCATGGGTAACGCTATTTCCACCCACAATTTTTATATATTTATCTCACTCTAATTTTATTCCTATTAAAATTTTAAATTTTATAAAAAAAAATACGATATTCATCCACGTTTATTCCAATATTAACCTTATTAAATTCATTCATTTAAAACTATACATTCACACCAAATTCCAATACAAACATCTTCATTTTCTGGCCTCAAAATTTCCTGTCTCAATAATTTATAAGTTATCAGGAAGTTACCATATGCCGAGACAAGAATGGGCAAAACTATCAATATATTGAACTACACATGATAAACTAGAGATCTTGATGAAGACAAAAAGAAGAAATGCGGCCAATTAAAACAAGTCCGTGAGTTGTCGTCGTTTTTTACTAAACAATTATTTTATAAAAATCACAATTTTTTACAGTTAACAAAAGTGCTTGTCTAGTCTTGGTTCTTTTGAGAAGTTCTAAATGATAACCTTAATAATCAAAACAAAAACAAATGTATTGAATGGAAATAAAACATTTTTAAAAAAAAAAAAACAAGAAGAAGAAAGAAAGAATCACATTAAAGTTCCATGTCCAAAAGGGGTATTTTTTGGCAGAAAATCCACTTTTTAGAGTGAGAAAATATCCAAAAGTTACAACTTTGTGACTGCGTGGCTTTTTGCAAAAGACCAAACGCAGAAAAAGACTAAAACTTTTACAAAATATTTTGGGGGTTCATAAAATAAAAAATCGCTACATTATCATTGAATAATAATTTAGTGGGTAGATAAAGCAGAAAATTTTGAAAAAGCAATGGGACGATTAAATTAGTCTTTACCTAAAGATTTTGGTATACAATTGAGACTTGTGATAGCACCAATAATATGGATATTCGTTGATGATATGATGAGAAAGTTTTTGTCCTCAAGATTTTATCATGTCTGAACAATTTCCTCTATTGTAGAAAATGGAGATCTTTGCACTGGAATTCGAAGAGCCAAGGGCAGTGGTGGCTTTGGTGGACATGAAACGTCATCACTGTTGAAAGAACATTTTCTTCACATATCATAGCCTTAAATCTTGGTGTGGGTGTATAGATATATAAAGTGATGATCGTTCTACACTGAAGTGGATAGATTTAGAAGAATATATTTTACTTGATTTCATTTTTATCTATTTAAGTAAATTTACTTCAGGTTAAAAATGTAATATATTTAATAAAAAAGTGGTTGAAATATATAAAAATTGTGGGTGAAAATAGCATATATATCCCAAAGTTCATAGATATGAGAATTAATCCAAATCCACATAGAAATTCGCTTAAAATATATCAGGTTATTTGCAATTTTATTCCTTATTTTAATTATTTCTTTTTAGCCTCCAATATTATGTTATTTGATATAATCCCTCAAATATTTACTTTATTCACTCCCGTTGACAAGAGACTAAAAGGTAAAAGCATAATTTATAATTCCTTTTTGCTTTTATTGATTATAATAATTAAGTAAAAACTTAAAGTGCAAAATCCTGTGTACTATGATATAACAGAAACAAAATATATGAGACGAGTACTATATAATTGGCATATATGTTTAGCACGCCTTGTTACACTTATAAATTACGTGGCATATGCTCGACGAAGAGAATCCCACATTGACCGATTTGACTACTTATATTTCAAAGTCCGACCCGCACGTGAATGTGCGACTCAAACTTGGGGGACTATTGTAATACTTATAAATTACCTTCTATTGGACTTGGACTTGGACCCATTTTACAAGGCCCACTTGGCCCATTTACACTTCCTATATATATGTGATTCATTTCATTTCAACGTATGTTCTCTAACCCTAACCAAATCCTCTCTTCCTCTCTTGCACTTATATTTCCCTAGTATGGCAGTTGACTTGACCGTCGGAGTGCAAACGGTCGCAGGACATTTTTCTTGACCGGTGGCGTTTGCCTTCTAAAGGGGTGTTCAGTGTACAGGTGATGTCCACGTGGAAGGGACGTGGCAGTGATTCTATTGGCTTGGCTCATTTTTTGGGGTCAACATGCCTTTCAGTATTAAAAAAAATTATGTCAAGTAGTTGGAGATTTGATTGAGTCATTTCCAAAGTTTGTACTATGTTTATATTTTTCTTTTTCTTTTTCAACAAGGTTGTTGATGATAGCGATCATATATGTATGAGTATATGATCTCAATTAAATTGACACCTCCATAGTATCCTCGTCATCTAGTCATCTCAAGTTATTATTAAGGGTCTATAATTATGAGTCTATGAAAAATGAATTTCAAAGAATTCTACCGAAACAAGGGGCTAAGAATAAAAGGAGAGCTAAACCTCACTAAGCAGCTATTTAAAGAGAGAGCGTGTTTTCGACCAATGCATCCGCAACATCATACCGTCCCTAAATATGTGAAAATACTCGATATTCCATAAGAGATGTAATGCAAGCAAACAGCCGATCGACTGAGCTTTGACTCGCCATGGAACGGTAGAGGATTTTGATTCTAATAAAGACACCACATAAGTCGAATTGCTCTTCAATCAAAGGCACATCCAGCCCTCATCCTAGCATATATAGGAGATTGTGTACAACAACTATTCAATAAAATTTTAAAGTTATGATAAAGACGTCGAGAGTATATTGGCTATTGAGATTGTTTACCTTAGAGCACCTACACTACCAAATTGTACTAGGCAACAATCTATGTTGTTTTTAGTAATCAAGAGCTTGTCAATTAAATGTAGGGAAAATATTGGAGAATCA
>CAIGRT010191084.1:0-17225 GCA_903798405.1 Fraxinus platypoda | reverse complement strand
ATGTGCAATTAAAATTAATTTTCAGAAAATCAAAAATAATTTTTTTATTTTTTTATTGAAATAAATTATTAAAAAAATTATTACAAATATAGTTCTAAGGACTTTCCAATTTTGGTGTAAATTTCCAAATGAATTTTCCCTGTTTCCTCATTGTGTGAGACCTTGAGGTTTATATAACCTCATATATATCCTTATGATTGTTTTTGAAATTTTATTTCTGTGTTGCTACTTTAGCATGTTGCTAATAACTATGATTGATTTGGTTTGATGGGACATGTCTGGAAAAGCAGCTGATTTAAAGTTGAAGGNTTCCAAATGAATTTTCCCTGTTTCCTCATTGTGTGAGACCTTGAGGTTTATATAACCTCATATATATCCTTATGATTGTTTTTGAAATTTTATTTCTGTGTTGCTACTTTAGCATGTTGCTAATAACTATGATTGATTTGGTTTGATGGGACATGTCTGGAAAAGCAGCTGATTTAAAGTTGAAGGATTCAAGTAGGAAAGAAAAACTATTTTGACCAACATTTATATTTGTATTCACCGGCCGGACAATTGTGTTTAACCATTTAGGGTATAGAACATAATTGTGAATAAAATGATATGATGTTGGGTTCAAGTATGTTCCATAAATATTCGAGGGATCGGAAATACTTGAATTAATGTTGGAACATGAGTTTGGGGTATAGCGAGATGTAACGTTCCTCTAGTTGAGCTACTATATATTCCTAACGGTTTATAGTATTGTGAGCTCTAATATTACTCGCTGGTCATATGACCTATTTGTCGTATGAATTTTTGTGAGATAAATCTTGATAAAGATATAATGTGTGACATTCGTTGTCCCTTGTGGTTCAGATCAAGCCCTTCATGTGCGAGTGAGAGATGTTAGAAAAATACAGATCGTGGGTCGCCCGTGTGGGATGACCCGACCCACAAGTTATTAAAAGGTTTGGAGGGAGTGGTTTGAATTTGAAGTTTAAACATGAAACTCCATATAACCACTCTTAACTCCCATACAACCTCCAATGATTGTGCATTGGAAAAAAAGGGAAAAAANAAAAGGGTTGGAGGGAGTTTGAACTTGAAATTCAAACATACAATTCCCAAACCACCCTTAACCTCCAATGATTATGCATTGGAAAATAGAAGGAAAAAAAGGGCATGAAAAATAAAGGGAAAATTCGTATGGAAATTTACACAAAAATTGGAAAGTCCTTAGAACCATATTTTGGACATGAAATCTCACAAAAATTGACACTTAGATTGTGGATAATAATCCCCTTCCATTGTGATCGGGATTGGAACCATTGGAGAACAAGAAATGCAGATTTTGGAGCTTTGGAATGCAAGGTGATTCAACCATCAAAAAATCTTGAAATTCATCATTTCAAGTAAGTTTCTTGACCCGAAATTCATGTAAAAGAATGCTGCGAATTCTTACAATGATCATGTAGCAAACCATAGCTTACATCAATATGTGTTAAACAGTCACTTATTGTTTGATTTACGACATTATTTTAGTTTACTGAAAAAATATGAACTATAAGTTGGTCCTTGCTTTTGAAAGTTCATGGAATCAAAAAGCTGCACGTGCGCATTATTTTGACCTGCACGTTCCTTGCACTCGTGTTTCATCTGTGCATATAAAATTCATTCTTTTAACAGAGAGACTACATGTACAGAAACATAACACTTACAGACACTCACAAGGGGAGATGAGTGGGAAATGTTTTTTACCTTTTTTATTGTGCTGGACCCACCCTCATGTGAGAGGGTGTAAGAATTCTGTGAGCTAATTCTTCTATACAAATGGAATTTCTCTTCTTTTAAAATGGTTATACTTTAATATTATTATTAGGCTATATGTTGTAGCTTACAATAGTTGAGTATAAATGTTCCATCTGGTAATTAATGTGTATAAAAGTTAAGCATGGTCGAGAAGTGAGATATTTATACATACGCAGAAAGAGAAAGATGAAGAACTCAGTAGAGTTCTAACCCATAGAAATTTCACTACTTTAACCCCATTTCATAAATTAATCTTATCAATGGAAGTCTAGAAAACGACAGATCAAACAAACCCGACACGGCAGTTATCTAATCACTTAAAACTATTGTTTTCAGCTTCTTTTGCTTGTGTACTGTCAATGATAGATCTGTTTTCTACTTCATGCATGTTGAATTGTGCACTTAGTAATTTGAGTCATGACTGTTCGAATTTAAATATTATAACCGGTGAACTCGATTTGGAATTGATTTTTTTTTGGGTTTCTATATGTTTATGATGAATTTGGGGGGGGGGGGTATGCAATTGGGTTTTTGTTTAGGGTTTCTTGGTTGGTGAAACAATTTGAGGTAACCTCAATTCCTAAAAGTAATTGTACATTTTCCTAGGTTGAGGAGTGAGATATATATATACATACATAGTTGTTATGTATATACTGTTAGAGAGAGGACACATTTGACAGAGCTCCTACTAAAAGAAATTGCTCTAATTTGTTCTACTTTTCATAAATTAATCTTCCCAAAGTATAGGAAACAATATATCATGCACATACATGCATAACAGACGATTATTTATCTTATATCACACTCTAATTACTTAAAAAATGATTTTTTTGCACATTCTTTTACTTGTGTATTGTTGAGATGTTAAAATAGTATAGGGTTATTTATGTCATTTACCAGCTTTCCATTCTATTTTTGTTAGTTGCCATAGTATAAATATTTTCCCCCTTTTTCATTTGTAATGTGTGATTTCATTTCCAATTGAATGAATCAACCATTTCCCGCCGTTTTCTCTCCATCAATCTAGATTCTTCTTTTACAATTCTACATGGTATCAGAGCGTGAAGCCCCTTCCGCGCGTAGATCTGTTATCTTCTTCTTCTGAATTTAATCAATTTTTGATGGCAAATGAATCTAGTGTTCAGGCGGAGGCTCAAAATCAGCTTGAGCAGATGAATTCATTCGTAGAGTCATCAGCTGAAGATATAGCTGGAGGAGATGTAGTCTCTATGATTAATCGCTTGATGAGTGATTCGAGTAGCCCTTACTACCTTCATTATGGAGACAATACTGGAATGCAGTTGATTTCAGTCACTCTTATAGAGGAAAATTACGCCAAATGGAGTCGAGCAGCTATTATGGCACTCAGTGTTAAGAATAAAGAAGGTTTCATCGACAGATCTATCATCAAACCTTCTCAGGATGATCCCCTATTTATAGCCTGGAGGATGTGCAACCATGTGGTTTCCTCTAGGATCATCAATTCAATTCTTAAGGACCTTTATCCAAGTGTAATGCATAAAGATTCAGCAAGAGAAATATGGATTGAGCTGCGTGATAGGTACAGTTAGGGGAATGGCCCTAGGATCTATGAATTGAAGATGCAAATTGCTTCTATATCTCAGGCGAACAATTCTGTCAATTCCTATTTTAATAGGTTGAAAGGACTTTGGGAGGAATTGGAAAATTACAGACCTGGAGTTGAAAATACTGAGTACAAACGTGAGGATCAAATTATGCAATTCCTCACGGGTTTGGATGATCAATTTGCTAGTGTTAGAGGTCAGATCCTCTTGATGGATCCATTGCCTACGCTGAATAAAGCCTTTGCCCTTGTTTTGCAAGATGAGAGGCAAAATGAGATTGTTGCAAATAGGCTAGGAACACATGATGCTGCTGCTTTCGCAAGTAAAGCCATACAGAGGCCCTTTAACCAGAGATTTAATTCTGTTAATACTTATCAGAGGAGAAACAGACCGGTTTGCACTCACTGTGGAATGCCTGGTTATATCAAAGGCAAATGTTACAAGCTAATTGGCTATCCTCCAAATCATAGAGCTAGCTTCAATTCTGGCTTCAATTCTCCAATTGGTAGAGGAAAGCCTCCTATTGTTAATGCTGTAGGACAAGTACATCATGGTCAAACAATTAATGGTGATGCCTCAGGGAT
The DNA here is from genome assembly GCA_903798405.1 of Fraxinus platypoda. Lineage (NCBI taxonomy): Eukaryota > Viridiplantae > Streptophyta > Magnoliopsida > Lamiales > Oleaceae > Fraxinus > Fraxinus platypoda. The sequence continues at coordinate 13,261 of CAIGRT010191084.1, read as the reverse complement.
AATGAACTCCCTTTCACACCTCACTACTACTCCAACTCAGTGCCAACAGATCCTATCTATGTTGATGCCTCAGTTACCAAGTCAAATAACTCAAAATGCACAACCTCAGGATGTGAATTCATCATCTACCACAGATCCTTACTCATTTGCTTTCTCAGGTAATCGATTTCAGTTTACTAATGCATCAGTATCAAATACATGGATCATTGAGACATTTGGGGACCATATTCTGTCACTTCCTTAGATGGGTCAAAATACTTCCTAACTATTGTTGATGATTATAGTAGGATGACATGGACTTATCTCATGAGGAATAAGTCTCAAACTCGAACCCTCATCCAATCCTTTATCACGTAATTCAAGCTCATTTTTAGTACAACATAAACACTATCAGATCTGACAATGGCTTGGAGTTTCAGATGACTGATTTCTATCTTTCCAAGGGTATTATCCATCAATTAAGTTGTGTTGAAACACCACAAAAGAATGGTGTGGTTGAACGGAAACACCAGCACCTACTTAACGTTGCTCGAGCTCTTAAATTCCAAGCCAACATACCTCATCGCTTTTGGGGAGATTGTATTCTAACTGCCACATATATCATAAACAGAACACCTACCAGCCTTCTTGATAAAAAAACACCTTTTGAGATGCTCTTTCAGACCACACCTTTCTACAGCCACCTAAAGGTCTTTGGGTGTCTTTGTTATGCCTCTACCTTGAAAAGGAACCGAACTAAATTTGACCCCAGGGCTGTTCCTTGCATCTTTCTTGGCTATCCTTTTTGTATGAAAGCTTATAAGCTTTTCAATCTCAGGACCAATATGGTATTTATTTCCAGAGATGTCTCATTTTATGAAAACATCTTTCCTTTCCACCATCCTTCTTTACTCAGTTTCTTGTCAAAGTCTGACAATTCAAATGACCTGAATTCTGTTCTATTTCCCATCAATCCTCATCAATATGTAGATAAGTTTCCCTCCACACCTGTCTCTAATAATTCTACCATTTATGTTCATTATACAACTCTCAAAATTCAGCTCCTCATCATCACTCTCCTATTACTTCTCCTACTATAGAATCCATCACTGGCTCATCTGCTGATTATTCTTTACCTCACTAGAGTTAAACGTGCTCCCTCATACTTGAAAGATTATCACTGTAGTCTCATGTCTCAGTTGTCCCCTCATTCAGATTCTATGAAGAAAGATACTGACTCTGGCAAACAATATCCCATTGAAGATTACTTGGGCTATGATTTGCTGTCTCCTCATAACAGAAATTATACTTTGGCTCTGTCCACTGTTTTTGAGCCCAGAAACTTCACTGAGGCATCTCAACATCCTGATTGGGTTGCTGCTATGTATGATGAGTATAATGCATTGGTTTCCAATCATACCTGGGATATTACCACCCTTCCTAATCACAAGACCCCAGTTGCCTGCAAGTGGGTCTTCGAAGTTAAGATGAATTCTGATGGCACAGAAGAAAGGAAGAAGGCACGCCTAGTTGCCAAGGGGTTTACTCAACAAGATGGGTTGGATTATGAAGAAACATTTTTCCTTGTTGCGAAATTAGTAACTGTTATGACTCTATTGGCAGTTGCAGCTGCTAAGCAATGGCATCTTTACCAGTTGGACATCAATAACGCCTTTCTTCTTGGTGAGTTAGTTGATGAGGTTTACATGCTTATGTCTCCAGGCTATGAGCAGCAAGGGGAGCGTGGTGAACGGATGGTTTGCAGGCTAAACAAGTCAATCTATGGATTGAAACAAGCTTCGAGACAATGGAACATGAAGCTTACCTCTTATATCCTGTCATAAGGCTTCAGCCAATCTAAATCTGATCATTCGTTGTTTAGCAAGGCTAATGGCTGCTCATTCACCACTCTTTTGATATATGTGGATGATATAATACTTGGGAAAAATGACTTGACTTACATCGATCAGTTTAAGGATGAATTAAACAAGCAATTCAAGCTTAAAAACTTAGGAATCCTGAAGTACTTCTTAGGTCTTGAAGTGGCAAGGAATTCAACAGGAACATCTATTTGCCAATGAAAATACGCATTAGATGTTCTTACTGATGTTGGCTATCTTGGTGCTAGGCCAGTAAATAGTCCCTTACCGTGCAACCTGAAGTTGAGAAAGGATGAAGGAGAGCCTGTAGATGATCCTAGTGTCTACAGAAGGCTTGTTGGGAAGATTTTGTACCTAACTATTACCAGGCTAGATTTATCTTATCATGTACAAGTTCTGAGTCAATTCTTTCAGTTCCCAAGACAGCCTCATCTGGAGGCAGCTTATCACGTACTAAGGTATCTGAAGAACTCACCAGGATAGGGGTTATTCTTTTCTAGCAAATTCGATCTTCAGCTCAAAAGGTATTGTGGTGCTGACTGGGCAACATGTTCGGATACAAGATGCTCGATTATAGGATATTGTATCTTTTTGGGCAATTCCCTTGTGTCATGGAAGTCCAAGAAGCAACATATCGTATCAAGATCTTCAGCTGAATACAGATCAATGGCTGCAGCCGTCTGTGAGTTTACATGGCTGAAAACTATATTGAATGACTTGCAAATTGATCATACCAGACCTACTTTGTTGTTCTGTGATAGTCAGTCTGTTATACACATAGCAAGTAATCCAGTTTTCCACGAACGAACCAAGCACATAGAAATTGATTGTCATTTGGTGAGGGATAAAGTTCAGGCTAATGTAGTCAAGATGCTACATACGGTTTCTCAGCAGCAGTTGGTCGACCTATTGACTAAACCTTTGGTAAGAACGAGACTTGCTTCACTTCTTAGCAAGATGGGAGTGTTAGACATACACTTGCCATCTTGAGGGGGAGTGTTGAGATGTTAAAATAGTAGAGGGTTATTTATGTCATTTACCAGCTTTCTATTCTGTTTTTGTTAGTTGCCACAGTATAAATATTTTTCCCCCCTTTTCATTTGTAATGTGTGATTTCATTTCCAATTGAATGAATCAACCATTTCTCGCCATTTTCTTTCCATCAATCTAGATTCTTCTTTTACAATTCTTCATGTATAGTCAAGGTCAGCAGTTTTTTCAAATTTCATTCAAGTTGAATTGTGTAATTAATAATTTGACCTTTCATTGTGCAAATTTAATTCTAAATCTGGTGAAATGGGGATTGGAATTTGTTATGCTTCATCACCGAGGCTCCAAACTAAGCTTACGTATAGTCCACGTGAAGGCGTAAGTCAAAGGTTGACTAAAAGTCAATGGAAGCCCCGATTGATCAGAGTGACAGGGAAAAGAAGTTGCGAAGTCAAAGGAAAGCTTACAAAGCTTTCCGTTTCGAAGCTCTCCATTCCGAAACTTCCTTTGGCCAAAACTCTCGCTGGCTCTTAAAAGATCTATAGGCACTTTCTAGGAATGATTGATATGACATTTGTAATAATAAATGTGTTAAGTCTGTCAACCTAGGTTGTAGGGTGGCTGACTCATTATCAATGCATTAAATGCGTAGCATGCTAGTGATATGATGCTTCAACTTGGAAGATGAAGTCACATGCTTCTTATCCAAACATCACCACTTAGACCATAACTCTATAAATACCAATTCTTGTAACATTTGAATCTAACATGACTCTTTACACTTAAAGTTATTCTCGATCTTCTCTCTTTCTTGTTTCATACGCTTGTTTGTTTGAGTTTAAATCATCTTATTTTAGTTGAGATGTTTCTGATTGATTATTAATATGCAATCATCTTTAAATATACCGCCGGTGTCATAACATTTTTGTCTCACACCGTAGAACATTTCCTACGTCCATATACAGCAACCTTCTCTGGCCAATTCTCCAATCAAAACGTATAGAAATTTGCTTGCGTGGATGCGAGAGAGCACGTCATATGTTGTCCACGTTACCCTTACGAAAAACGGGGTCAACAAAATTGATTCCATTATGGGGGTTCTATATGTTTCTAAGTAATTTGGAATGCATATAAGGATGACAACGGAGTAGGTCATGGTAGGGGCAGCCTTCCCTCGCCCTCCCACCCCCTCGATGGGTAATTCCCCACCCCATACATGTCCCTATACTCGTTTAAAGCGAGACGAGGTGAGGGGGCAGGGTTCATACCCCGTTTACTGCCTGTTTACATTTATTATTATTATTTTTACAAAAATCAGTTTATAATGGTGGTATTTGATTATTGTAGTTCCATGACACAATAAACATAAAACCCCTAAAAATAAAATAAAGGTTTTATTCAAATTTCATCAGGTTATATAATTGAATTACCCAAAAAAGCAAAAGTAATTTGAAGATTTAAATACACGATAAAAAATACACGTTTGGATAAATTACAACATAGCATGCAAACAAATATCACATAATACAACACTTCATATTATAGATCCTCAAGTGCTGCCATCTTCTTCTAGAATGTTCATAGCAGGCTTATTAAAAATTGATGACCGTAAAAGTGATTATTAATTAAACAAATGATGTATTTAATTATATATTATTCAAGTCCATTTAAACAATAATCAATTTACCTCCTCTTCAATATCGGTATCACTCAACTGTGTACATCATCTAGAGTATGATGTAGGTGATGAATGTTCTAGCAATAAATAAAACTAGTTAGCAATAAAGAAATAACAAAAATAACAATTATGAAAAACATAGATAATTGTATTTCTCGTACCATGAATGTTAGCCCATAACGAATCTCGAGCATACGTCAAAGCCTCCAAAGTCTTTGGATGAAGTCTATTTTTGTGTGGACTAACAAATCTACTACCGGTACTGAATGCACACTTTGATGCCTGTCTATACTATGATTCTTAAAATATCTATTGCAACATTTTTGCAGAGAAGGATATTTCGTTGAATGCCAATATATCAAAATTATTTGATCTAGATAATAGAGGCTCGTCCAAGAAAATATCAAGCTCTGATTTCGTACTATCACTACTAGTGGTATTAGAAACAAATAAATCAAATTGTGCCAACCTATCAAGTTTGGTTTGAAGATTGAATCATGTTCCTACTTGATTCATGTCTTATTTTGTACTCATTTAGCAGCTTGTTACAAAATTTTCTAACATTTTCAGTCTCAAGCTCCGAAACTTCATTTCCATAAATCATTGGAAAATAATATTCAACCAACTTTGTTTTAAATCTTGGATCCAACACACTAGCTACTGCCAAATTCCATGAATCTCGTTCCAATATTTTTCAAACTTGTCAATCATACTTGAAGCCATCATTTTGATTTCCTCATAAGGAGATTTCATCCAATCATAAATTGATAAGTTTATCACACAAATATTAGAAAAATAAAGATTGGATGTTAGGTACTTAGTCCCTGAAAATATTTCAGTCGCTTCAAAAGATACCTCCAACCTTTCACATCTCTCTTGCGAATTTTCAACCTTCATTACTAGGAAAACATCTATATTGTGACTCATGTTGCTTTAGTCGAAGAAAAACATCCCTATACTATAAAGCACTATGAAGCATTAAGTACATAGTGTTCCATCGAGTTTTGCAATCAAGTGCTAACATTTTGGAACAAGAGATTTTCAATTGACGTGCAGAAATCTCAACTTTTTCTACTCTTTTTGGATTTGCTATCCAATATGCAACACCCTCACAAATTTTCTCAACACTCGAGTTAATGATCTCCAAACCATCTTTAACTATCAAGTTCAATACAACAACGCATATGGAAAAATTCACCATTTAGCTAAAGTGAACTACAAGAGAGCTTATCTAAAAGAATGTTGATAACATCATTTGTAATACAATTATCGACTGTCAAAGTAGACAACTTACGATTAATATTCCAATCCAACCGCCTCAAACATGTACAGACACGGCACATATATAAACATGTACTTAAAATAAAAGTAACATAATTACGACAAAAATAAATTTAATAGTACATTAAAATAAGCTAATTGATTTGTGCAAGATCAAAGCACCTCATAATTCGAATTTGAAGTTTCCAATGAATCCTTTCTTGTGATTAGAAGTCCACATCTCTGTAGTCATTGCAATTTTACCATTGTTCTTCTCCAATAAGCTCATCACTTTTAATTTCTCGTAATCATATATTTTCAAAATATCATTCTTTATAGTGTTACGAGAAACGTTCTTAAATAATGGTTGCAAAGTATTCATGAATCTTCTAAATCCAACGTGTTCAAACATTAAAAGTGAAACTCATGCAAGATTATTATACTTCCAAGTTCCCTCCTAGCACTATCTTGATCAAAAGAGTAAATGCCTATTGAAACCCTTCCACAAGCTTCCTTTAATGGATTCAATATTGCGTGGTTAGTGTCTTTTTGATTTTGGCGTGGACATCTTTTCATATGTTCATGCAAATGTTTTGTCTCATTCTTACTTTTAGCCCCTAATTTTCTTTCTTACCTTGTCCACTATCCTCCTCATCACACAAGTTTATTGGATCTTGATGTGTATTTTCCTAACTAGGTAAGTCTTCAAGGGATGGACTAGTACTTGATCGTAGTGGAGTACATCTAATGCCCGATACTGGTGTACAATGCCGTAATCCACCAGATCACTTGTGTGTTATCAACTTGAAAATAGGGAAAAAAATGATGTATTCAAAACTAGGGAATAATAGCAGATTGCAAACATGCACCTAATCAATCTAATAAAAATCAGCCACCAAGCATAAAGGACACGTATATGATTCTAGATTCCATTAACCATTCAGTTCTTAAGCCCAAATAATTTCATTATGATTCGTAAACACAAACCATTCCATTCAATTCGCAAGCCCAAATCATTCCATTAACTATTTCATTCTTCATTTACATGGAATAAATCCATTTATTTCTATCAAAATTTAGTCCCACTACACAAAACATTTAGTGTAGCAACATTCAAACCTAAAAATTTGTTTTATATAACACTAAAAATATGCATCACACTCCACACCATTACTATGTTCATCCAGATATTTTCACAGGTTCAATGAGTACTGCGGATATAAATCCTTTTGCCTTTGTTTTGGAGCTTGTATAGCCATCTTCATCTTTGCACTAAAGATTAATGAAATATAGAAAATCCATTTTTGACTCAAACTGCATACAAGTATCACCATATTTAAATAAATATTATTTTTGAGTCGTTAATCTAGATATCATTAATCTGGTGCTTAGCATACTATTAATTGTATGAGCGAAAAATTCAAACTTCTTACCTCATGTCCAACCACGTCATCCATTAGTCTAGAAATTAGTATAGAAACTTGGAAGGATTTTTAAGGGTTTTTTGTTGGTAAAATATTTGGAATTTAATATCAATTCTCGAATCAAGCTGTACATTTGTCTTGTTGTAATTATTTTTTAAAGACTGAATCTGGTTGGAACTTTTCCGGGGCATTTGTTGTTTTATTTACGAAATTAATTTGGTTAATTTTGGAAATGTGATTGACAAGTTGGTTATTGCCTTTGAGAGTTTGTGGAATGAATAGAGTTGCATGTGCGCATCAGTGCTATCTGTACGTCCCTTGCACACACGTTAGGTTTGTGCATATAAAAAGGCTATACTTAGAAAGTATTACGAGTCTCAATATTGTAACTTACATTTGTTGAAAAATAAATGCTTCAATTATATTATCATTTTGCATAAGACAAGAATGGTCAAGAAGTGAAATACCTATAAATTTATAATTTTGTTTGTATCTGCAGTGAGAAAGAGGAAACAACTTGTATAGTTCGAGCGGAAAGATATTGTACTGCTTTGATCTTAGCAAAGTAAGTCTATCACATACACATACCCAACAATCATCAATTATTTATGTCACGTCAAACCATAATTGCTTAAAACAACATTTTTAGCTGTTTCTCTTGCGTATATCAAAGTAAGTTTTTTTTTTTTTTTTTGAGAATTGGTTAAATAGCATAGTCAAACAATGTATTTGGTTAAATAACCTTCTCTTAGTGTTTCTTGGTCAAATGACCTCCAATTAAAAAATACAATAAACAAACAATGTCAAATGTCATAAATACCCTAACCATGGGAAAAGACCTTAATACCCTTATCAATCCAATTAATTCCCCGATCACAATTGCCCATTTTATTCTCTTCAATTTCCATGCTTACTATTCTAAAATCCTTTTATTTATTATATTCTTCACCTATTTTGAGTATTTTTTGAGCATTTGAACAATCAGCATATTATCTACATTGAAAAATCTCGTTTTCATTTGAAGAAAGTAGAAAGATACATTTAGAAATTTCATGTATATTGTACTTTTATTATCAAATATAGTATTGAATAATATTTAGTTGGTGTTGTTATCGTATTTAGTGTGTTTTTTGGTGTTGTTTGAATCTATTGAATGATAAGGGCCCTCCAACTGTTATCTGAAATGTAGAATGTCACTTCAGTCGTTATCTCCTACATAAAATGACACTACAATCATTATCTGCTGTAGTTTGATTCTTTTCAATGAAATGACCGCTAATAATGGACGTCCTAATGTATATAACACAGAAAGATTGACGATATCACAAATTACAAATGAAATAATATGGCTTTTATATTATTAAAATGGTGAAAGCACAAGTCGTCCTATTCATATATGTCGATTAAGTTAATGAACATATCTCTAATCTTTTATATATGTCATCTGCACATTACAATGTAAATAAGTCTCACTTATTATTTCTCAACATACGAATGGGTCGGGCTGCTAATACTCATTTTTATACACATAATAGCACAAATGACGTTTTTATGTCCAATGACGTTTTTCACCGATATTTTGATTTTTATTTCAACGAAACAATATCTAATAATGGACACCCTAATGTATGTAACATATAAAGGTTGACCACGTCTTAAAGAACGGTTGAAATGACATAACTTTTATGTTATCGAGATGATAGTAGTACAAATCATCCTATTCATATATGTTGATTAAGTTAATAAGAATATCTCTTCACTTTTGCATACGTCATATGCATATTACAATATAAACAAGTTTCACTTATTATTTTTCGAGGCACTGCTGTGACGTGGTTGTTTCTATCCGTATTTACACATAACAATATATGTGTCGTTTTTATGTTCGTAAGACATTTATGTAGTTCTGTTCCTATATTTTGATTTTTTTAAACTCAAAGACCTCCAACAATGGACCCCTAACATATATAGGATATAAATGTTGACCATGTAATAAAGAACGACCGAGATGACGTAGATTATATGTTATCGAATTAGTGAAAGCACAAGTCATCCTGTTGATTCATGTCGATTAAGTAATGATCATATCTCTCTACTTTTATGCATATCATGTCCATGTTACAACGTAATGAGTTTCCTTATTGGTTTTCGGGGCATGGATAAGACTTGATGCTTATACTCGTGTTTACACACATAACGAGACAAGGGTCGTTTTCATCTCAATAACGACACCTGTGCCGTTTTATTGATTTCTCCTATATTTTGATTTTTTTTAATACAACGACATCCAACAATGGAGCCCCTAATGCATGTAAGACATAAAGTTTGACCATGTGACAAAGAATGATCCAAATGACTAATTATATGTAATCGAATTGGTTAGAGCACAAGCTATCCTTCTGATTCATATCGATTAAGTAATGAACATTTCTCTCTACTTTTATACGTATCATGTCCATTTTACAATGTAAATGAGTTCCATTTATTGGTTCTTGGGGTACGAATAAGCCATAGCTGCTTATATTCGTGTTTATAGACAGAACGACACAATGGGCATTTTCATTTCAGCAACAACTCTTGTATTGTTCGATTTATTTCTCCTTTATTTTACTTCTTTTCCAACGCAACGACCTCAAACATTTGACCCCTAACATAAGGAAGTAAGAAAGGTTTATCACGTGACAAAAAACAAACAAATTGACAGAGAATATGTGATAACGAGTTGGTGAAATAACAAGTTATTGTATTGATTCGTTAGAAAAAATAATTAATGAGCTTATCTCTCAAATTTTGTAAATGGTGTCCATCTTACAACTTAAATAGTTTACCTTTGGTTCTCAGGGTATGGAAGAGTCGTCGATGCTTATACTTGTGTTTATAGACATAACGTACAAAGGATGTTTTCATTTCAGTAATGGCTGTGTTGTTATTCTATTGATTTCTCCTATATTTTGATTCTTTTCCAACACAACGACCTCAAACATTTGACTCCTAACGTATGTAAGATAGAAAGGTTGATCACATGACAAAGAATGATTGAAACGATATAGATGATATGATATAGAGTTGATGACAACATGAGTTCAACTTATTGTTTCTCGGGGTATAGATGAGGCATGGTTACTTATAATCGTGTTTACAAATAAAACGACACAAGCGTCATTTTCTTCTAAGAAACGTCACTTCGTCATTCTGTTGATTTCTTCTATATTTTGATTTGTTTCCAATACAATGTCACTTGTATACGTTACACATAAATGTTGATCATGTGGCAAAGAACGATTGAAATAACACATATTATATGATATCGAGTTAGTGAAAGCACAGTCATTCTAGTGGTCATTAAAATATCATAATGAGCATATATCTCACGTTTTGTAAATATCATGTCCATCTTACAATATAAATAAGTTCAACTTGTTCGTTTTCAGGGCATGAATAGGACGTGACAGCTTATACCCATGTTTACAAACTTAACGACACAATGGCCATTTTCATTTTAGTAACAACGATTGTGGTGTTCTATCTATTTCTCCTATATTTTAATTTGTTTTCAAAGCAATGACCTCAAGCAATGGACCTTCTAATGTATGTAAGACATAAGCTAACCTACTAATACATGTCGATTAAGTTAATGAGCATATATTTCAACTTTGGCTACCCCATGTGCATCTTACAAAGTAAATGAGTTCAATTTATTAGTTCTCGGGGGAGGGGGAGAGGGGCATGAATGGGTCTTGGCTGTTTAGACTCTTCTTTGCACACATAATGGCACAAAGGCCATTTTTACCCCCAACAATAGCACTTGTGCCGTTCTGTAGTTTTTACCCATAATCTGATTTTTTTCAACGAAACGGCCTCTAATGATGGACTCTTTAACGTATGTAGGTTGACCATGTCACAAAGAACGTTGAAATAATATAGACTTTATGTTATCGAGTTGGTGAAAAGCATAAATCATCATATTAATACGAGTCAATTAAGTTAACAAGTATATCTATCAACTTTTGTATATGTCATGTACATCTTACAACATAAATAGTTTCGCTTATTAGTTCTCTAGACATGGATGGAATGTGACTGCTTATACTCGTATTTACACGCATAACAGCACAAGGGTCGTTCTCATAGATGCTTATATGTCTAGTAACGACACTTGTGCTATTCTAGTGTACCTTTATAAGTCTAGAACGATACTTGTGCCGTTCTCATGGAAGTTTATAAGTCTAGTAACGACACTTGTACCATTTTCTTAGGACATAACGTGTAAGTATTTTTTTTCAGCTATATTTTAAATAGAGATAATGGCTTTAAAGGCGTCACTAATGGGAAGATACTTAGCAACATTTAACTTAAAGACATTCATATACAAATGAAAAAATTCATCTATTTGAAATTAAAATAACTAAATCTATGGATCAAGAAGCTATTGATAGTGAGGCAAAGTGGATGTCTTCAAATTTCATTATTGAAACCACCGTAGGGTTTGGCCGACGTAATAGACTTCTTTCGCCTTAAAAAATCCATCCAAGTAAACGCTTCCAACAAGAGGAAAATACCTCCCAACACCACAATCACTACAATATACGCGTGCTTCCATTTGTTACTCAGGATTTAAGATATCTAGATCTTTGAAAGCAAAAATAATGCCAAGTACAAGAATTGCGTACCCAATTCCGTGATGGTAGATGTTCCACTAAAGCTGATACTTGTGTTCCATTTTCGGTCTCAAGAATAATGCAAATATCTATAACAAAAAGAAAACAACTCAAAGTTAGTAAGACAAAGTTAAATAACCGAAGTTGCCTAATTGAGCAATCAATCCAATTATCACATTCAAAACCCTTTTCATCATTCATGTATTCCTTTCTCGGTCTCAAGAATAATGCAAATATCTATAATTAAAAGCAAAAAATTCTAAGTCAGTAAGACAATATGTTGAAAATTGTTGTTCAAAATCAATAAAATATGCTTTTTAAAGGGAAAAGGATTTGGAGGCCAAAATTTCCTGCATAGGCCTTTGTTGTAACACCCCAAATTCTAGGAACTTGAAGCGTTAAAAATTTATGTCAACCAAAATAAATTTCAAATAAGGAAAATTTGAAGTTTGAAATATATTATAAAAATATGATGGGAGATAATTGTCTATATAGACTTAGACAATTACGGTAAAATTTGATTTTAGAAAACATTTGGAAGAAAATCAGCAATACCAATAGCGCAGCAGCGAAAAGATAAAAAAATGTTTGACCTAGCAAATGTTGACTAAAAATCACAAAATTTTAACAGAGACTATGATATTCATATACGTACATCATATAAAAAACTGAGCTCACGTCGAAACGTTTGAAGAACGAAATCATTTTTCAACTGTGCTGGACAAAAATTTTCGAACTGACTCGAAGTAGTCTACTAAAACGGACATAACTCATTCTCTAAATAATATTTTAAGATAATTCCAAAGGCCACTATTTGAAGACTCGTAGATTTCGAAACTGATTTCACTCAAAAATATGCACCGTAGCCCAAGTTCAACCATTTTTAAATGGGTAGACAGAATCTGAGATTCAAAACAGCAATAAACAAACTTCATATGTAGTCATTAAATCGTTTCTAAATTATAGTCGACATACAATGAAAATAATTTAAGCAAAACAGAAATTTAAACATATTAAAAGTGTAGTCTAAGTGTTCATAAGAGATTTAAACAATTGAAAATTTTACTAGAAAGTTAAATGCATTCTAAGTCACCTAGCACTTGCTACCACTCCGTGCCACTGCCATGCCTTCAATTAACCTGTAAATTTTGTAGGGATGAGTATCACGAGTAATACCCAGTAGGAAAACACTTAAGCAAATGGTAAATATATATATTTCAGGAAATGCGACTTTGGTTATTTGTGTCACCGTCAATTCTGCAAAGCGAACCAGTGATCAGTCAATCCACTTATTCTTCGGGTTTGATAACCCCATTCAAGTGTCATACATCATCTCTTTATCTCTTGTTTGAACCACCAAATTGTGATTTCATCATAAGTAACACAATAACA